>CAKALG010021635.1:0-11670 GCA_916700815.1 Helicolenus hilgendorfi
AGACCTCAAAAAGTGATTTAAAAAAAAAAAAATGTGAAAGTGATACGATTAAAACTTGATGGAGAAATAAAGTGGAAGAATTGATGCAATTGTTTCCTGAGTGTAAATCACATTTTAATGACATGGTGAAACAAGCCAAACCAATAAATGTCTGTTTTATTTAAACAAAACTCATTTAAGTTGGTCCAACAACAAACAGACATCAACAGGGTTATTTTGTCTCTATGTGGAAATGCATTTCATGTATTGTGGAAACATTCCAGTTTTCCCTTTTCAAGTCAGATACAACACTTCCAAACTCACATAGCTCCATTGCGGCAGATGTCATCTCAGGATAAATCAAGGTCAGAGTCAACATTTACTGTAACACTACTTGAGTACTGTCTAGTTAGTCATTAAACAACTTTTACTTGGAGTTCTCCACCTTATTTTTGCCCCGTGGGATGTCTCGACTAGTGCAGACGAAAGGTCAGACACCCTAACATCTGCTGCAGGAACAGCCTACATACAAAAATAAAGCAGGTGCGGTGCGTGTCTCTGTTTTATCACTGTCTCATCACTGTTATCAGCACTTCTGACAGAGAGCACACGGCCTTCCTCCCTTTGTGTCCTCATGTCCCTCCCTCGGCCCACATGTCTTCAACTCTGGCTCTCTTCCCGTCTTTCTCCCTCTCTGATTTTGCTCCCCCGGTTTCCTCGGAAAAGCCTTCCTGTGATCGTGGTTGGTATTGGATGATGTCACTGTGCATGTTCTGTGTTAGAGACTAGTCAAGGTTGGGCTGTGAATGCATGGAAAGCATATGATTAAACGCTGAATTTTGAATATGCGTGTCCCTTCAATGACTATTGTACATCATCAAGGCAAAAAAAAACAACCTGGCAAATAATAATGGAATGACAAAGGTGAGGAAATGAGGAAAATGTGTGATTTAATTTCATTGTTTTAGAGAGGAAGCATCTCCACTGCATCTTTTGAAATGTACTGAGACTGCTGTGGGTATTTTGAAACTTGAAACAAAGAATTACAGCTGATATTTTGACCTAAATTGACATTTATTTATTAGCCTCACTGTAATGAGCTCTACTTTACTACAATCATTTTTGACTAGGATGTTAAGATGCATCATTTCTTGACTTGGCAGCCTGTGTAGAGCTCACTTCCAATCTCAATTCTCTAAAGACCCTGACACACCAAGCCGACCGTCGATCTAGTTTTTGTGGTGTGTCCCGCACCGTTGGCTATAGTCTGCCCGTGTCGGAGGCTTTTCAGACGATTCAGCTTGTTGAATCGGCGGCGGCGCCCGTCGGTGATGTTTTGTCCGTTGTATTTCAGCAATGAACGGAGTCTTTTGTCCGGTTCACATCAGATTCTTTTATTCACCAACATGACCACTGAACCTCTATCTCGCGTTACCTAATCTTGTACTACAACAAAACAGTCTCAGGTCTAACAACAAACCACTACTGACACCTTGTGGTAGGAAAGTGCAATATATCACCTGCTCATTACAGGTGAGAGAAATCTGATTGGCGGTTCAGCTTAAACGAATCAGTGTACGAGAAGAGAAACGGTGAGGAAAGCAAGCCAACGAGTAAAGCCAAGAGGAAAACGTAAAAGTCTCTTCTCATTTTTCATCTTCATCTTCATCTGATCAGTCCAACACATGGATATTTTCGCAATGACATGGCCATCTGGAATGAAGCTAAGTGGTGAGTGACAGTTGTGTGAAAATAGTCGGCAAACGCCGCTTTGTTTCATGTACGTATCGTAACGATGGCTTGTAAATCCGCAGTCCTCGGTCTTCCGGCTTCCCTTTTTGAATGACGAATACACACTACCGCCGCCTGCTGGTGTGGAGTGTTATTTCATCTCACGCAGGCGCAGAACGTAAGTGCTAACTGGCTGTTCGCTGTAGTCTTTGCAGTGTGTTCACGTGCAACTTGTCGGCCAAGACAAAGGCGACGTAAGGCAACGCAACAGTCGGCCGTCATCTCTGCTAGTTCTTTAATGTTGGCTTGGTGTGTGGGCTTTAAAAGAAATAAGATGGAAGATAAAATCTCAAATGTTCATAAATAACCCGATACTACCCAAACACTACACTTTAGTGCTGGAATATGGCAAAAAGTGTGTGTGTGTGAATGTCGACTGTACGAAGCCATATGCCTCCTCTCTTTAAGCAACATGCATGCACTTGCACTTTTGTGCACCCCTTTCCCATCACTCAACACACCACGCACACATTCAGCGTCTTTGGCTTGTGCTCTCAAAGGGCATCTGCAAGGCGTGACATCATTCTCTCCACAGACACACAGATCACATTATAATTGCTCTCTCTACGGAGGAACTACTGGCCAGAAGCACAAATGGATCCGCTGATCTGCACAGCGAATCCTGCTCTGCTTTGGTCGGGCGTTTGCACGTGTTGCTGTCTGTTGGGTCTTGAAAATCCTAGTCATACCTCAGCTATGTGAAATTCTCCCAGACAGAGCCCATCATCATCATCATCATCATCATCCCTTCTCCAAAACATCTGTTGGATCGTATGGCTAAAAATGTGGCGGCACCTGCAGCGTTGGGTTTTTTCTGACTCTACATGTGTATTTTTTTCTTCACACTGTTTTGTGGTTTGTTTTCAGCTGCTCTTTTATAGCAATGAAATATTATATTATTGTGGAGGATAGACTGTGTTTTCTGACATGAGAAGTAAAGGCAAAGACAGGCTATAAATCAGCCCGTTCTCATTCCCAGGGCGTCAAATAGTGTCAGTATGAGACGCACCAGGCTTTCCATTAACTACAATGTAAACCCATCAAATACACAAGGAAAATGCTGTGGTGACATAGTTTAAAGAGTGAAAGAGACAAACAGGGCTGGTGAGAGGGGAGGAAACGTCAAGTCACATTTTCACTGTAAAAAGTTAGGAATTTTAAGGCCAACCATGTTTTTTCTTAAACCAAACTAAGTGGTTTTGTTGCCTAAACCTAAGCAAGTGTTTTTGTTTATTTCACAACTTTAAGCACATGTTTACTGCGACAGAAAAGTGACACCGAGGGGTCTGATAAAGCGGCAATATGTGACAAGTTGGGAAAACGTGTTGAAATCATTCACTGTATTATATTTATTTATTATAGGGTAGATGTTTCCAAAGTTGAAATCATTTACTGTATGAAATGATATAGATAACATCTGCAAGCATTATAGTTTACTGATGCACATCTGTCTTGTTACCCAATTTGCTATAGCATACAAAACCCACACACGTTGTCTGAGATCAGTGGAAGTGGCACTTTCAGAGTGGTTTGGACTCGTTTCTCTGTCACAGTACATCGATCACAAAGTGAATGCTGTATGGCACTTTACTCTCATCTCTGCAGAGACTACCATCGATCCCTATAAATTCAGATCCATAGCTGTTGTCAGCTGGTTTTAATTTAGAGTTGGAGGAGACACAACAGAGCTGTCTGGCACTGAGTTTGGAAGGGAAGAGTGTGCTAAGACTTTGGGTCAAATCCTGGGAGGGGATACCGAGTAGTTTCAGGGTAAAATGTGTCCAAAAATGTGTGTTCATTGGGGAAAGTAGTGACAGTACAGGAACTATTTATCCCTAAATACATATGTCACAAGGTCAGGGTAGGTAACTAAGACTAATTTGTATATTCATCAAGCACTTTTCAAAAACTAAAGTATTAGAGACATTTACCTTGTGATCAATAAACCAAAGACAAAGAAACAATGCCACACAAATCAAGTGTTTAAAAAAAGGAAAACATGCAAGAATAACCCCATCTGCTATATAAAGTTATAAAAGGTGTGGGTTTTTATTGGGTGGTGAATTGTTAGGAATATGCTAAACTACAAAAAAAACATTACATAGGACAACAAACAAACAAACCGTGTCACATGGAACAGCCAATATTGGTTTAATTTTCAAAATAATGTGGGGCAAATTATGCTTCATGTTCAATAACAATGGCATATTGTCACTTCTTTTACAACCAATTTAATCATTTACATTCACAGGCTGGTTCCCATTCTTTTTATGTTTGGCTGTTAAAGGGCTGTGAGTTCACACTTGGCCAACTGTGTGGTTTCTGGAACCAGATGACATGATTTAAATCACATCAATTATTCTGGCTCCAATTTGTCTTTCTGAGTTTCATCCAACAGTTTTATTTCTTCGATTGCTCGTGACAGAGGGAGACAGAAGGGCTATTTTGTCAACCCTACAGCATCTCCACGAGAAATCACTGATTTCAACCAAGCAGCAACTTCCGGTGCTGAGAAAAGAAGCAAAACGTCAAAGTGCCAAAAACTGCAATTCCACAAATGGCCTCTTGAGGCTGGCTCCAAAAGCGAGTAAATCTCCGTAGACCCTCATGTTAAAATGCCCAACTTTACAGCAGAGATAAACATGTCTGACCGGGAAGTTGATTCAACTAAAATATAAAAATCTTTACAGACGTCTCTTTCCCAATGTAATTCTATGGGGAAACCTCTTTTTTGGGCCCAATGGCATCATATGACAGACACGGAAGTTGTAATTTCACGGTTTGGCCACTATGTCAAATTGTCTTCCGAGCCCAGCGCTCTTACTGGGGGCTTGGTCGTCGGACTATTTCTTTGCTCTGAGTATTTGCCAGGCAACCAGCTAAGACTTGAAATAGTCTGTTTTTCGTACAAATGGAAATGCCATATAATGTGATTGAGCTTTAGGTGGCGCTTGTTCCTTTTGGACAGATCCACACTAGCTGTTTCCCTCTGTTTGCAGTCTTTGTGCTAAGCTAGGCTAACTGACTGTAACCTTACATTTAACAGACAGATTTGAGAGTGGCGTCTCATCTAACTCTCCACCAGAAAGCATAATCGAACTGAATACCTGTAATGACTCAGACAGCACTATAGGACTGTGATGCGTCTTGTAACAGGTTTGAATTAAGGGTATTATTGAGTCCAGCAACCCAGCATTGCAGATGAGTTATGTCATTTTCTACCTCATTGCTGCAGGGGTAGCAGTTTATAAACTTCAGTAGAAATCCAGCCTTGCATAGTCATTTGTGGCTCATGTCAAGAGGTCTGGAAAAGTTCTAAGTCAAATGTTTGGTTAAGAAGCGATGCTGTGTGTTAGTCATTGATTCAAACTGGTTGAGTTTTACTCCAGTTGGTGCTCATGTGTTTAATATCACTAGCTGGCACACAAAATAAAAGTGTCCGCAAGTGCATAAAAGTTGCCAATGAAATTATACAAATGGTGTGATGAACTGTGACTCAGTCTGAACAGTGGTAGATGATTTAACCACACACCACCCATCATGTGAAATAACACAACTCAATGCAGGCAAAGAAGAGCAAACATTTTGCCTTTAGCATGCATCTCTCACTGATGAAGTATTCAAGCTCACATTTCTTCACCAAAAGGCAGCAAGTTTTTTTCAGCAGTATATATGTTAGGCAGCTTTATCCTAAAAGTGTTTTAAATTAATTTCATTCTTTCATTTCCCTCATCAATCTACACTACACTCAACAGCCCATAGCCAGGTGTGAGCTCAAAAAGTTCAACGGTGGACTCCAATCAATGTGTAGAAACAGCTCAAAGGTGATTAAAAGAAATGGGAGGCACCTGAGCTGAACTGCAACAAAGAGTCTGAATACTTATATCAATGTGATATTTCAGTTTTTTTCTCTTCAATACATTTGCAAAAGAATTCTAAAATCGTTTTCACTTTTTCATTCGTCATTATTTTCTGAATGCTTCCAATTTAAACATGAGATTAGTGTGTTACTGATCCTCCTGGTTATGAACTTAAATAATAAACTTGCCGAGACAAAATGAACAGATTCTAACCAGTGGGTCACCTCCGGGTCTGAGAAGTGAAGCCAATACGGAAATGCCTTAAACTTGCATTCTTTCTAATAGCCAGCAGGGGGCGACTCCTCTGGTTGCAAAAAGAAGTCTGATTGTATAGAAGTCTATGAGAAAATGAGCCTACTTCACACTTGATTTATTACCTCAGTAAACATTGTAAACATGAGTTTATGGTCTCAATCACTAGTTTCAAATCTTCTTCAACACAGCATGATGTTCATTTAGTAAATGTTGTACTTAGCTCCACCCTCTGTTGTAACTTCTTGTTGCAAAAAACAACATGGCGACGGCTAAATACCAAGATGTCAACAGCCAACATGCCGAACTCGAGGCTTCAAAAAGCAGTCCACCAACCAATGGGTGATGTCACGTTGACTACGTCCACTTCTTATATAAAATCTATGATTCTAAGTAGTTAATAATCTTTATGTTGACTGCTTCAATTGAAAAGAATGCAAAGACTCTGAGCTTTTATACCCCTGTGCTGCATGAGCACACCCAGTAAACGAACACACTATCGTGGCCCCTTTTCGTCACCTTTTTATCAGTACTCTGTGACGTTAAGCCAACTATGCTTGTGCAAACTACAACTCCCCTCTGCTGCAGTCAACTCCCCTCGGCCGCCGCTGCCCTGGACGAGCTGCAATGGATCATTTTAATGATGTTGCAACAGTACGCATAGAGTAGCCTACTATTTCGTAATTTCTAGCTTACGGTCCCATGTTCGTTTTTCTTCTCAGAAGGAAAAATGTGTTTTGATAATCTGCAGGAAAATATGAGTCGCACACTTGTCTAATATTACTGGGAAATGCGCTTCAGCGAAATAGAGCATTGTGTAACTGTTATGCTCAAATCTGGCATGTTGCTGTGTACAATATTTAGAAGTATATACCTTCTGATCAAGAGATGCAAAAGATAAAAATTTCCAACCTCATATTAGAAAAAGTACAATAGAAGGCCACTCAGAGTCGGAGTTCCTACTTGTGAACTCGGGGCAAATATATCTACCCCGACTTCCCAAAGAAGCAGTTGTCTGAGGTCACACAACAATGGGAGCGCACATTGTAAATGATAAATCATCAACGAAAAGGCAACGTTAAGTATATTTGCCTGTATCTAATTAGTAAATAGTATCATATAGTAAAACCTGTTCTGCATGCAAATTGACGTCAACATGCCACCGTCCTATTGGGTAACTGGTTACGGTAAGCATTCTCTGAATGTTATCTTCTCTGCGCAAATGTTATTCTGGAAAACGTTCCAAAAAATATGGAGGCTGCACCGCTGAGAGTTCAATCGTGTGTACACTTTCCAAAGAAACATCTGTTTGTCACGGTCAGGTATGGTTTCGTTTACATTTGGCGTTGTGCGCCTGGAACGCTTGGAGGTCGGAAGTTGGAAATTTCAACTAGGAAAATTCTGACCTCTTGACTGGAATGCAGCATTTGACCCATTCATCCACCCCGACCTCAATACACGGACTTAGTCGCTCTTTATACTACGTCCCCTTCTGGGTTTATGATTACGTGGATTACATAGAAATTGATTCAGACTGGTCTCATACACTGTTCGTAGCTTTACCTACGATTTGTGTGTTTTATTACACACAAAGCGATTTTGTGGGATATACAGGAATCACATTAATGCATTCATTTTCATAGGTATAGCTACAAACAGTAATGTACTGTAATCCATGTATATCCCACGAAATCTATTTGTGTGTACCGTGTGAAACCAAAAGTCAACGTTGCTATATTTGTCAAGTAAGTTACCTACTTAAGTTACGTCACTTCTGGAGTTATTTTAAGCCAAACCACGACCTTTTCCTAAACCTAACTATGTAGTTTTGTTGCTTAAACCTCAGGAAGTTGTTTCCAGTGAAGACAGAAGTTTATTTTGAAAAGACTGTATGCATGTAACGAGCGGAAGTTGACACGTGTTGCTGGACATTCGTAGGAAAACGAACGAAAAATGAGGAATAACCTTTTCGTAAGATATCATACGAACCGTTGTATTAGAATACGTTGATTGATTACGTGGGTTGTATACAAATTATAATGCATTACTTTGCGTAGGTATGGCTATGACCAGTGTATGAGAACAGCCTGAGCCTGGTTGTATAAGAACAGGTTCACAATCAAGAGCATGATTGGTTTTGTGGAGTAAAAACAGTCATGGAAGCCGGAAAGAATGACAGAAAACTGTATAAAAATTAATTGTATTTTTTAATCACCATGTGATAATTTACAGAGGTTCGGTACAGCATCTAATGGTAGCAAAACACTGTTTTATTTTTATTAAAATGCATTCATTGTACAGAATGCGAGCACCATAAAAAGCATAAAAAAAATCTTCCCAAGCTATCCGTTTACAAAGTGACATGATTAAAAAAAAAAAAAAAAATCTCTCAGTGGTAGAATAAACATCACCTTACACACCATCTACCACACGGCAAAAGTCCATATTTCCCTTGCACACTTACATGAAGGGTATTCTAATTTCATTGCATTGCTATTACACATCATGCCTACAGTATGGTCCAGATGGAATAGTAAACATTCCCAAAGACAAAGAAATAGCTAGATTGATTTGATCTGTCCCTATTGGTCCACAGTTTGTCAATCCTCCAGCCCTCGACCAGGAGCACTGGAGAAGCATTCAGTCTCTGCGGTGAGCCCCAAGGTGTTTTCACTCTGTCCGATTCACTCCCTTGGCTTGTGGTGACGCCTGACAAGCCTTGTTCTCCTCCTCCTCATTCCAGCTGTGAAAGAGGAGTTGGAGTTAATGCAGGGAATCAGAGGTGACAACATAAAACATGCCATGTGGAACCTGAACATGTGGAAAGATATGAGATGTGAAGAATAGGTGGAAGGACTCGGAGGTGGATATAATGGAAAGAGAAGGATGAAAGGAAAATGTAACAATGACAATTTACGGGTTAGAGACATTGCTGTGCATATTTTCCAGCAGTGATTATGTGTTTTTTGGCAAACGTCTTTTTAGTCTGATCCAACATTTTAGGTTGATGAAAGTGTCATCAGCGAACTATGCTCTTACCTGGGGCTTTCCTGGCAGCGGCGAATTTACCTCCGTCTGTGAAACAAAGAGACAACACAGTCAATCACTGCATTTGGGCACACACACACACAGACAGACACACACACACATCTGTGCAGGTCTGCAGTTCTGAGCATTCACCTTGAATGAGTTTGGTAATTCTCTCCGATTCCGCATCGATCAGATTTGGGTCGCCGTGGATGGTGGTGATCTTAGAGAAGTCCGGGCCTGACGTTCAAAACAAAACCATTAGATCCAAAAATGCTGACCAATTTGTCTCTCACACACAAAATCAAGTATGGAGTTAAAAAAAATGCATCTCATTTTCTTTTCCACCTTGAAGTAACCTCTTATCTTGACTGAAAGCAGATTGGTAAATGTGATTATTTCAAGGAGGAAAGGGCTATACTGTTTGGTATAAAGTGTTCGTGTAAGGAGATCCTACCCTCAATGATATAAGGCTCGTTCGCCGTGGAGTATCTGGTTCCACCTTCGGACCGGCAGCGGAGAAGGGTGTTGAAAGTCATTTAACGACTTAGCAACGACAGACTGACAGGTACATACACCCCGCAAAAACACCTCCTCCGCCACCGCCAACACAAAGTCAAGCACAGTTGTGCAGCATTTATGAACACATAGACACACTCACGGGGTGCGAAGCACAGGTGTGAGATGGGGAGGGCGACTCGGCTCAGAAAAATAGAGCAAAACTATTTTTCTTAGCCTGCACACTGAGCTGCAAGACACCAGTGAAGCAGTTTTAGGTGAAAACAGCTTAAAGCTCACCTGCACCCACACAAGCTAATGGCCCAATGGTGTGAGTTGGGCACCCTAACATGGCACATTGCTCACACATACACATCGCAGCTGCATTAGACAGAGATGATGGGATTCTTGCCCGAGAGACAAGAACAGTGACGGAGAGATGAAATCAGATGGATAAGTGGTGAGATGGACAGACATCCAAATCATGGTGCACCATGGGCATGTTGTGATGTAAGCCTAACCAGAGGATGGACTGTCAAAATCTACTTCATTCTTTACTGAGTCTATACAAACATCATAAACCAGAATGAGCTTAATGTTTGGCCAATGGTTCAACAGAGTGTTCCCTGTTTAAAACATGGCTGGCTCTCCATCATTGGAGCATGTTATTACCTAGATGATTGGTGATTCTCCTACAGCAGCATAACTGCTCCAGCTATTAAACATTCACTGGCACTGTTTTTCCGTTGCTAACCCACTTTGTGTCTGATTGCGTTGAAAATACAGATAGGTAAGACTGTCTAAGGTAAGAAAATGGAGCATTGAGTGTAATCATAATTTTAAATATTGGGGGTTACATTCGTGTTTGATTGGTCGTGGTTCTCTTATCTTTTAAGCCTTTAGATTTAGCTGGATAGGATAGGTCCAGATGCCAATACAAGTTCTGCTTGGGTCATCATCTTCATTAGCAGCCAGTGCGGAGATGATTATATTTTTGTCTTTGTTGGGTAATAATGCAGCCATATAAGCAGATTTACACATGTGGCATGATGCCACTAGCAAACAGGTGAAGGTAAAGGGTTCTTACTGGTTTTTAGCCAATGCCCTTAGTGGATGTGACCATTTCCTTTTGGTTTGCTGCAAACTAGCTAGGAGATAATGACTCCAGAAAAATCAACCAGTTTGATGAAATGGAGTGTCTGTGTTGTTTTCAGATGTACAGTAGATGCTTGGTTTTATGGACCAATACTGAATGCTGATCAAGAAACTGAGAAACTGAAAAGACAGGCTCAGGCAGCAACAGAAGTGTTGGCTCTTAGGACTAGCCAGCTGCAGCAGAGCAGGATGTAAACCACATAGGTTGATGGTTTGTCTCTGAACCACCAGCAGTAAGCCAAACTGCTAGCATTAAAGATAAAGAAATAGCAGGAAACAAAACATTGGTAGCCAAAACAACCAAGTCACTGTGCTTGTGACTGTAAGATAAATGATTGTTAAACATGGAATGTACATTCTTAAATAGGAATTTTGATTTCCAAATACATTTCACAATCTACAAAACATTTAGAGGCAGAATGAGAAGGATTTGTCGCATTTGGTTTGTAAACACAACATTCAAAGTTGGTCCTTCCTCTTCCTCGACTCAACGTCACCAGAAGTGCACACCCCACTGAGTACAGTTAGGGTAAGGGTTAGGGTTAGGATGCTCGCCAGCGGGTGAAAGCCATCCCTAGATTCACTCTCGTTTTGGTACAAGCTTTGACCGCTTGAGGTTTTGCCTCGCTATATTTGCATATTTTGGGCGCTGTGTCTGCCATTTTTGTAGCTTCCTATTGGATGTGTGCTTATGATCTGGCACCCGGTCGCTACGTTTTTATAGAGGTTGACGCCCAGAAACGTCCCAAACACAGCAAAATAAAAAAATACTGGAAGAGGGCAGGGTTTCTGCAGATACAGACACCGTTTACTTTCCATAAAACTGGGTTGGTTGCTAGTTGACTGGCTGACTGACTGACTGACTGACTGACTGACATGACACAGTTTATTTCCTGTTGTAGTGTAAGTGAATGATATCAGCTGACAGGAAGTAAACGTGGACCCAAGCTGTTGCCAACAATGCAATTCCATTGAAACGGTCTATTGTGAATGGAGTGAAGGGCCTCCAAAACGCCTTTAGCCCCACGGCCTAAAGTAATATTAGGGTGCATGATTAAGAGGTTATTATTTTAGTTTGAGTCTATACATTTTTTTTTTTTTTTTTTTT
>CAKALG010021645.1:0-10058 GCA_916700815.1 Helicolenus hilgendorfi
TCTCTGTCAGACACCTACACACTTTGAGCTGTATACACGTGTGTAAAACTGCAATTCAGAATGTGATTGTCTCCTCAGTCCCAGCCAGCTATCCTAAAAATAGAGCTGTTGAAGGGACATTAGGTTGGCAGGATGAAAGGTTGGTATTTCATCCTGCAGTGACAGACTGACAGCTCTAGAAAGCTCTAAAGTGCCCCAGAGGGAGAGCAGTTAGCCTCGGTGTATACATAATCTAGCTGCTCAGATGGACACATACTGCAAGCTATATATGTATTCTGGTGGAGCTTCAGACGCTGATACACATGGGTTAGGCAGGTAACACTGGGAATTAGTAGAAACTGCAAAATGAGACCAGCCGTGTGCTGGAAATTGAGGTTGCAGCACATTGAGGTTTGTGCAAAGCTTTTGTGTAGCTGCTGTAGCATGCAGCCGAGTGGTTTGTTGTTTACAACGTGTCTGATTAGATGTGTCACCGCGAGTATAAACCACATCATGTTCGTGGACACCACTGGGCGCTGACAGCAGGGTGGCAACCAACTGTGACCTCCCTGTTCCCTTTTGAAAAGACTTAAAAACACCCTCTCCATTTTCCAAACAGTGGTCCATTTTCAAAACGCACAGCACTGTGCACCTCAATTTAAAAAAAAAAACCTGGACTGTTGATCCTGCTCTAACAACGCAGTGAAATCTTACAGCACATCCTCCAGTGTTCATTTCGTTCGTCGACGACCTTTTTTTCCATGACTAACGTCACAATATCATTGACGAAAAAGACGAGACTAAAATGTAGTTTGAAATAAGGATGCACTGATTCGACTTTTTCAGTCCCGATACCGATAAGGCTTTGGGTATCAGCTGATACCGAGTACCGATCCGATATCAGTGTTCATTTAATAAGCTGTATGCCTCACTGTGTGGAAGTGACTGGGATCATTCATTTATATCTAAGACAACAGGCTTTCCTAACTTTGTAAAACAAAATGTAACAAATAAATACGTAGATATAAATTTACTGAAATGTTATTTAGCTATTATTAAAATAATAAACCGTACACCAGCAACTTAAAAACGTAACATAACTTACAATTCAAGTCTAAATTTTTTTAACGCAGCAACAAATTGGTCAAAACTTAAACACGTATTAAAATTCCAGTTTATAATGTATATAGTACATAAACATAGAATTGAACGCAATAGATCGGCCCCATTGTCACCGTTACTCGATCCAGCTAGTTGAGTCAGTATCGGCCTGATATCCGATCCGGTATCGGTATCGGAACAACCCTAGTTCAACATAAAACTTACCAAAATCTGTCTTTATTTTTGTCATCTTTTACCTTCTCTCTCACTCCCTCCCTCTCTCTGTCTCAAACACACACAAAGTGCTGCGATGGTGGCGCTCAATCCATCTCTTTCCTTCTTGTCTCACACCTCAGTCCTGACAATTGCGCTACTAATGCATAAAGTTGGCGGTTTGGTCAGGCGGTTTGGTCGGGTCGGGTTCGGGTGGTTGAGTAATGCATACTTTTATATGTTGGGTGGGCGGATTGGCTTTCATAATGGATCGTTGGGTGCGACTGAATCGCGCATCATTAATGAACGCAATCAGGAGGACTCAAACTAACTGCAAAGATGCATTCTTAATTATTTAACCTGTGTTTTTCATCAGATAATGATAAGATTAAAAAATTATGTGAAATAAGTTTGCCTAAAATGACAGAAATGTTCGATATAATCGGATGACTAAACAGGACTAAGATTAAATAAAAAAAATATTTGACAAAATTAAGAAAGAAAACATTTTGACTAAAATCAAATGACTTTTTCTGACTAAAAGTGGACTAAAATGTCTTGAGTTGTCGTCGACTAAAACTATGAAGGATAAAAATGACTCAAATGTGACTAAAACTAATTTCACATTTTTTTTAAACTAAGACTCAATCTAAATTAGCTGCCAAAATTTAACACTGACATCCTCTCCACAAACAAAACACCTGGAAAGTCCCCTCCAATGGAACTGGAAGGTGCACCATGAAAACTGGCCATAATAAGGAGCAGAGAGAGCAACACCTAACCTTTCTGAAGTCACAACAAGCTACTGTAGTGGCAAACCAGACATCGGGGCTCGATGGAGTGTTAAAACCTGCTTACACAACCAATAATTGATTCCTGACTGTTTGTGTTCATGTGTCCCTCTCTTTGTCCCTTTTCTTTTTCTCCTTCTCCTTCTCTTTTTCCCATTTCTACATCCCCTCCTTCTCGCTCTCCCTCTGCAGTACAGTCTTTATCCTATTACGGCCTCCTTGCTTCTGTGGAGCAGTTTCAGTTGTAGACACAATGAAAAGTGGCAGGATACATTACTTAGCGCCGCACTCCTCCCACCCTCTCTGCCTGTCCCTCCCTACATCCCCCCTTCTTCACTCTCACTTTCAACAATGAATGCATTTTTTCATCATACTATTGTCACTCCTTTGAGTTTCTCTCGCTTTGTCTTGCTCCAGTTTTTCCTTACTTGGTTAGTTTTCACTTCCTTTTTGTTCTGCGGCGTGCACCTGTCTGCCAGTGACTGATTAATCCTAACTATTTATCTGTCTCTTGACCTAGCTGTCTGCTGATCTCATCCACTCTGTACTGCTTTTATGATGTTGTTGTTGCCAAAGCTAATGAAGAATGATCTCAACAGTGTATTTTCATCATTCTGCCTTCCTCACAGACATCCGGAGAAACGCTTATTACCTTCTCATATTTTTGCAGAGGGGATTCATGTTGGGTAAAGGAAAATTATTTGGGCATGGAAAGCACCATGTTCATTAGTGAATAGTCGGATATTGTGGTTGTGCTGAGGAGCTCCCATTAGAAACATTAGAAATGTTTATTCTTCATCAGGTGAAGAATAGTGATATATGCACAGTGGATCCCTTCTGAATGAATACAATTGGCCAGAGGTCACCTCTTAAGCGCTTAACATTTGAGAGGCTTGAATAGGGTCACAGACTTTACGCATTGTATTGGTAGCAATCAGCAACCACTGAGACGAGTATTCGCTAGATTAGCGTTCTTGTAATGGCTGCTAGATGCAGACTCCAAGAAAACTCTGAGTGCACTGAAGCGCTTAAATCAAATCAAAGTCAAATTTTCAAAAAGTCAAAAAAGAACTTCTTTATAGCTAAAGTCAGGCTTTTTGTGGTGATTTTAAGAACAAATCTTCCATTAAGAAGATATACAAGCTTAAAAGGATTAACGCGTTTAGTATGGAGGACAGAACATGCTAAAATAAATAAACAAATGACTCAAATAAATTAATATGCCATTAAGTGTACTAAAAATAGCATTGAAAAATAAATGTAGGCATTAATTAATTGATAAAATCTAGCAAAAATTCATATATCTGTTTTAATTTGCTTGGGTATTGGAAAAAATTGGAATTGGAATTGGAAAAAAAGGAAAATAATGCCGAAATAATTACATAAATACATACATTTAATACTGTATAAATAAATTTAAAAATGCATTTAGATACATTTTGAATGCAAACATACATAAATAAATACATTTAAATGTTACTAAAAAATAAATAAATGGGGAAATCTAATGAAAGAGTAGATAAATAAGGGAATTAATACAAAGGTAAATAAATAAAGAAGCACATCAAAAGAGAAATATCAATTTATGTCACATTTTATCAATCACAATATCACAATTTATCAACTGCATTGTCTGTATGACCTGCAATTAAATTGATTTTTACTTCATCCATCTAATTGTTCACATGGTATGTTTAGTTGGTAAACCAGACTCAGGTGTGTTTCAGTCATTTAAAACATTCAAAAAGTCAGTTTTTGCATAGTAATGACTAGCAGCAAAAGGGATCTGCTTTTGGGAGTTCTACAAGTATTTGCTTCTTCTGCTTCAAAAATGCATTAGTCGAGTCATGGTTTTATCAGTAGAAATAAAGACGGGTCATATACTTCTTTTTGCTGATGATACCCTCTTATATAGGTTAGATAGACAAGCACACTAGAGCTGCAGATTAATGTACACAGCCTCTGTGTTACCTGGTTATATTCTCTCTATCCCTCCGTCAGGTGCTCCAGGTAGCTTGGCAGGGAACCAGAGCAGTCCCTGCTGACGGGAAGGGCTCTGAATAAAGCAGAGGTTTTATTTGACGAGCCCTGCACGGGGACCTGATGGCCGACTGGAATGCTCCCAGGGAGAGAGAGCTGATCTCTTTATCTGTCCGTCCTGTATCCTATTAGAGTATCACCTTCCATCACACCCTTCATTCAAAGGATGAGAGCAGCTTTTGCTAAGCTGCACTCTCCCTCACGCCCTCTCTTTACCTTTGCTAACTGCCTCTCTCCTCCTCCCTCCCTCCCTCCCATCTCTCTTCTCTCCTCAACCCCTCAATCATTACCACACATTTTCACTCTTTTCTCTCATTTTCGCATGCACAACATGTCCTTTTAATGACAAAATAGGTTGTCAGTCATTGCCTTTTCTGATCTAGTGCCCTGTTACACAAAAAAAGCATTTAAAAAGAATGTAAGACTTAGGCATACTTAGGTTAAGATTAGAGAAAGATCACCGTCATGGCTAAAAAAAAACAAGACTTGGTCAAAACCGAGTATATGGCTGGACCGTGTCAGTCTGTGAATTTGTGGCTAATTTGTTATACAAATAGTCAGTGGTTATGTCTATAATGGTAAATCCAGAGGTACATGTCCACCAGGTCTAGCAAGGACATGCTGTTCCACTCAACTGGCCGTTCAAGTGGTGATGTACCCTATCATGGATTATACATGATTGGTCCCTGGTTTTCTGCTTGCCGTTTCAAACCGTCTAAACAATTCATCAAAATCTAGTTTTGAAAATATTTTAGGCGAGAAATAGGCGATGCTTCTGCTGAATCTTGTTTCATTTTAGAACTAGATTGCCTATAGTTTGACAGCTTGAGTTTCGTGAGCCAGACGTGCGCACGGTTTCAGCCTTTTCATTTTGAAAGAGCAACAGCCAATGAGGAAACTCCAACACACCGCCGACCAATCGTTCAATTCCATCACTCAGTCACTCACTCAGTGAGTCTGTCAGTCAGACTTTTGCGTTTGTACGGCTGGCCCTCTGCGGTCCAGCCAACAACAACATTGACTGTCAGTTGGAAAGAGGAAGCAAACAGCAGTCTCTAGTGTCCACGTTACACGCTTCGCACACCACCTTGACCTTCTCCCCAGGAGCTTTCGCCGTGTTAACACTACGAAACTTCTTCGCTCCTGCGGGACACGTGAAATAATTCACATGGCCACAAAAGGTCTCTTCTGTCACTCTCGCTGCTCCACACTCTGTCACTCGCTCATTTCTTTTTCTTTTTTCCCCCCAAAAGTAGCAGCTGCTGGCCAGAGAACTGCTGAGGCAGCACTGGGTCCAATTTCTGAAGCGCCACGCAGACCTCAACAAACAACTGATACCCAAAACACAGCGGCAGAGAGAGAGAGAAAGTGAGAGGGGAGAGCGTGACAGAAGAGTTGCCGATGCCCAGAGCTGCCTGCCAAGAATCGATAAGGGATAGACCGATGACTGTAGAACAACCCCGCTGGTACAACCAGCTGCAAACCACACAAACACACACATATAGAGCAAACCACCCATAAAGGAGTCCAGACTTGCCGAGGCAGTCAGTCATGGATCTTTGTATTCTATTAAGTATAGCAGATAAGACACACAGGTTGTTTGCAGGTCCACTGCGGTTTTACTGATGAATACCAGGAACCTTGTAGCTGTCTTGTTCATTCATTCAACTTTGTGTATTTGTGTTTTATAGTAGGGGAAGTGAGAAAGAGGAAGAGGAGGTGATGCTCTGTATCAATCTATCTATCAGTGTGTGTAACGGCCAGATGTCTACTCTCCTCCCCTCCACTCCATACAAGCCAATTCACCCTCACCATTCTGCTATTAAGCAGCTTTGCATCGGTACATATGACTGTGGGAATGTGCGTTTCACTATGTGTGTTTGCGTGTTCAAGAGACAGGAGGCAGGTGGGAGTAAAGGAGTCATATTGCCACAAAAAAATGCCTTCATCTCTCTCCAATATCTGCAGTACGTTACCCCTCCGTTCACCTCCCCGTCACCCGTCCCTCTGTTTTTGTCGTCACCGTAATCTGTTCAGGCGACCCAGCCCTGAACTTTTAATAACGATAAAACAATAAGGTGAATACAACAGAACAATGAGACCCTTTCTAGGCAATTGCACAATAAAGCATTTACACTGCCAAATGCTATTTATTTTCAGAATGAAAAATGGGCATTTCAGCCGCGGTTTATTGTGTGGAGTCACATGCAGGGCTGCTTTTATTATACCATTATTTCTCCTGCTTTTTAGAAACACAACCGACCGGTTACAACTTTCCTACAGCTGTCGGTCTTAAAATGAGTACAAGATTGTTGGTGTTTTTTATTGGCGCTTCTAGACATGAATATGTAATATGAATACTGTTGCTAATTTGTCAACAATCCCCATTTGAAACTAAAACTCACATGAATCTCTGTGAAGTGTCTTCAGATAACTCCGCTTGTCTGTGACACAACATCTCATAATTTCTCTTCTCTCAAAACCTCATCGATCTCTCCCTCCTCTCCTCTTTCTCTCCTTTCGTCTCTTTCACTTCTGCATCCCTCCCTTTTCCTCTCTTCCCTCCCTCCACTCTTCTATCCCTTTCTCTCCATTGTCTGCTTCATCACCATCTCCCACCATACCCCGGTCCTTCCAACCCTTCTCTACTGCAGTGAAGTCTGCGCACAGCAGTGTGTGTGTGTGTGTGTGTGTGTGTGTGTGTGTGTGTGTGTGTGTGTGTGTGTGTGTGTGTGTGTGTGTGTTGTCAGGTTCACTAGAGGCTCAGTGGCAATCGATAAGTATTTGGGCAGCGGCTCAACATAATTATGGAGGGATACTGAGAATCACCCTGGCTGGACACTGTGTGTGTCTATATGTGTGTGTGTGCGTGAGTTGCTACCTGCCAATGGTCACTCTCTCTGGCACTCTTTCCCCTGCAGCCACCAGCCTCTCTCTCTCTCCATTGCAGTGTTGGTTGATAATAAATTACTACGGATAAGTAGCAGTCCTGCTTGCGGCCTCAATTCCCTGTCTGCCGGTCTAAACCCTTATGTTTCTGATACAACACATCACCACGGGACTGGAGCCTCATACAGAAAGTGTTTATTTTCATTTCAACCACGCTGCATGAGTGTCCTTATACTTCTCCTCCTATTCCCTTTTTAAAGACTTTAAAATGTGCTTAAATACAAAATAATGAAGACAAACGAATCGCTGATGACGGCCTGAGAAAGCTGGTTGTGACAAACCTTACACTGCAATAAAACGCTTAAAGCCACAGTTCATCCCAAAATCAAAAATAGGCTATAGATTGTCTTGCTACAAGTTACCGAGTATTGTAGATATCGGTCATAGAGATGCCTGCCTTCTCTCCAGTATAATGGAACTAGAAGGCACTCAGCTTGTGGTGCTCAAAGCGGCAAAAAATTAATTTGGAAAACTCATGACATCATGACCCGGTTTACTCAAGATAATCCACAGACCTTGTTGTGAGCAGTTTTAAGTGGGAACTATTTTCTTTTCACCGAACTACACCCGCCATCCGTATCACCACGCAGAAGGAAGCAGGCATCTACTTGTGGACAAAAGGCTCATGTGTATATATTTTATAACTAATCGATACTGCTAGGTCACCTAGAAAAAATATATATTTCCAACTTTTTTGTGAGCAGTTTAATGCAGGAACTACTTTCTTTCTACCGAACTACACCCACCACCGAGCACCACTGAGCTAGCTGTTATTACAGGCCGGCCGAGGAAGATGCCGCGTTGTCACGAGCACCAGCCTTTCATCCATGAGTATATGGATGCTTCCTTCTGCGTGGTGATATAGTTGGCGGGTGTAGTTTTGGTAGAAGAAAATAGTTCCAATGTGAAACTTCTCACAACAAGATCTATGGATTAATTTTGATTAACCAGGTTATGATTGTGTGTGATGAGACATTGCTGTTTTTTTTTCATCTCTATGGCCGAGATCTCCAACACTCTGTAATCCACAACAAAACCATCTAGATTGATAAATAGCACTACAGGTAAGAGGACAAATATGTATTTTTGAATTTGGGGTGAACTGTCCCTTTAAGACCCATCATCCTTAAAATCAACCCACCTGCCCCTGCACTTAAAAAACTATAGACACAAAGTATTAATTCTGAGTTATGATAATAACAGTAATAGGTGCGAACCTTTCAATCACACAGAGAGAGAGAAAATAAGGTAGTATACCCACAGAGTAGTAATCACTGCATTAAAGCTCACCGCCCTGCATAAATCTGACACACACAGCAGCAGCAGCAGCTGCAGCAGCAGCAGCAGCAGCATGGCAGCGTGCGTGTAAGAAAGTGGGATTTTGATGACAGTAACATCTGCATTTGACAAACAAGCCCGCCGGGCGTAGAGCAGCGGTGATATGATCGCTGTAAATCACAGACGTGATGATGTTTTCCGAGGACGTGGGAGTGTTTCAGATGGAACATTAAAGTCAAGTGTCTGGCTTATGGCTGACGGGTAAAGAGGGTCTTTGTATAGGTAGACTGGGAAAGTGTTTACATGCATATTACTCTAAGCGGAGAGGCAAGTGGGACCAATAGAGCTAGAGATGTGTGTACGTACGCGCACACACGGACGCGCACAGTTAACATGCCAGAAACAAAATTACATATGAGAATCATGATTGATTCCCACAGTGCTGAGACGGCCTGCAGCTCTGAGTCTCAGGGCGCAGTACACACACACACACACACACACACTGACGCTCGACTGCAAGAAGGATGATGAAGCTGCTTTCATCCTATTCGTCCATCCGTGTGTTTGCCTGTGTGTGTGAGAATGTGCGTGCTAGTGTGCGTGTTAAAGTGGCACAAGGAGGAAGCTGAGAAAATCACATCACTCTGCTTGCAAAGCCCCGTGGGACGACAATCACAGCGTATTTCAGGAAGTCTTTGAGAAGCAGACTCGCCAGGGACTCAGGTGTGTGTGTGTGTGTGGGTAAGAGAGAGAGAGAGGGAGTTATCTGAAAAGCAGGTACACAGGCTCAGGACATCTTTGGACTGAGTCACTTTCTCGACTGTATTTGCAGCCAGAGCACGACATTCAAAAGTTAACTGGAAAGTCAAGTGGCCTGGGAAGATAACAATATGGCCGACTTTTCACCGCTTAAATAAGCTCGGGTGAACTTTCCTCGCTCCGGCACAAAGCTGCTACGTCGGGGCTTATTAAAATATTCATGGTTGTTTGGTTGACAACCACGGTGTTGCTTTAAAGAAACTATAATAATCCCAAGCAATAACAGTCATGTTTGAGCTCCTTTAAACTGTCAGGTATAAATGCTGTAAAAAGGGGTGATAATATGATGACTAATATAACGACTGGGAGAAAATTAACAGCATATGGAGGATAGTGGGAATACATTCTGTTTGAAAAGACACCAAATCGTTAAAACAGAGATAATGAGCAAAATTGTGTTGAATTGTTTCTGCACAATGTATTAAATCAAAATCCCTGAGTGGCTATCGGGCATCTCAGAAGTCACAGGAAAAGAGTATTTGCTCTTTTTAAATGTCTTATGAGCCTTTTTGCAATTCATAAATACATTTATTTATTACTGGTAAAATAGAAGTGTGTCTGTATTCCAGTTACTACTACAAAATGAGTTCATTTAATTTGATAACCTAACTGTGTAAATGATTAAAAGAGTCATATTTTACAGCTGCGACGGACTCAGTTTTCATCTGCATGAATCTCACTACTAAATATAAACCAGGATTAAGGTTTGGATGATATTCCCTATCTCTCCCCAGTGAAGAATGTTTAAAGTGACACTTCTCTCCCCTCCTTCCCTTCTCTCGGTCTCTCTCCCACTCTAAATCCTGTCTTATCTCATCCTGTCCTTCCCTCCAGCTTCTTCTCATCATTCCACTTAAACTCTTTCACTAATGAGTTCCTCCTCCTCCT
>CAKALG010021671.1:0-14150 GCA_916700815.1 Helicolenus hilgendorfi
GAACGCCAGGAGACCCCGCCTGTCGCCAAAGTTTCCACACTGAGACTAAAGCACAAGCTGGCCGCCATTTTCACTATTCTCTACATAATGGAACAGTTCTTCCTGCCTTACTCCCACTTCATCACACAGGTACGTCTAAGATCCTGTCTTTTTCAACATTGAATATCCTAAAAGACTTTTACAGCTGACTTGATCCAAAGAACCAATTACTAAATTGTTGCATAACCGTTCTTCCGGTACTTTTTCTACACAGAGAAATTCTTTTTAATAAGATTGTACTTTGCTGTCAGCGAAAGCCATTTAAACCTTCTCTGAGTCACCAGACTGATAGTTGCTCAATCAGAGTCAACAGTCATTGATCCACAGCAAACAACAGCTCAGACCGGTGTTGTCAGCAGGAGGGTGAAAGCTTACTCAAAGAGAAAGATACTCATCATCCAGTCTCTGATATGAACATTTTGCATTTTCTCTTGATTCTTCATTCATTTAAAAGGTGCTATATACGAGATTGGAAGCATTTCTATTGCCTCTGCACAGCTCTCAACATGGCAACAGCTTAGCTGCCAACAGTGAAAACAAAGGTAACACTGCTGACAGAGCTAACAGTGTTAACCTGGGGAGGGGGAAAACCAGAGGGTGGGTGCTACTCTTCCACAATAACAGCGGCGTTGGTCGGTACGGCGTTATCAGCTGAAACTGCAGTATGAGAGCAGTGCAGAGCGGTGGCACTCACATGCACTAAAAGCATGTGCGGTTGGCCCAGCGATGTCAACAAAACAGATAGAAGCTTGAGGAAGAGAGACTTCATTCTCTGCTCAGGTAGACATTACTCCTCTATATGTTTACATAGCAAATAGTTGTTTGCTGCTATATTAATACTCTGAATATTGTGTAGAGCACCTTTTAAAGTCTTGGTTTATATATAACTTCAATAAAAACTGGTAAAAGGGTGAGAAATATTTTAATGTGTGATTTCTATTAGCATGGAATTATCCTAATATTTTTGTTTTTCTGCAGGGTTACAACAACTGGACCAATGGCTTGTACGGCTACTCGTGGGACATGATGGTTCACTCCCGGAGCCATCAGCATGTTAAGATCACCTACAAAGACGGAAAAACTGGGGACATAGGATATCTAAACCCGGGGGTGAGTTACAAGGAAAAACAGCGTCAGACACAGAGTATGAGAGTAGTACAGTTTTTCTTAACGGTATATCAGTGCAGCATAGACGATCATGATGTAGAGTACGTATGGGCAAGTAGAGCTGCACGATTATGGCCAAAATGATAATCATGATTATTTTGATCAATATTGAGATCACAATTATTTATCACGATTATTCATTGATTTTAAGGACAACATATTTTTTATTGCACTTTCACATTTAAATAAACAGTGCTTTTACTTCCATGTTGTGCTACATTCCTGCTAACGTACAAGTCTTTGCGTCAAAATAAGACTCAAAAAAAGTTCGTTGCATTTTCGTTTTGTCGGGCAAAGCGAGTAATATACAGTATATTACTCTCCTACTCTGGACTGCACTGAAGTTTTTCACAGGCTGCCGCCGTACCACTTGATTTGATATGCAGCAGAGTTTTCTATGAGTGGAGCGCACATTTTAAACGTCAATATCGCAGTCGATCATGTTCATTTAATTGAAGGAAGACAAAATCGTGATAGCGGTTAATAATCGATTAATTGTGCAGCCCACGAGTCACATTGCAAATCATATACTGTAAGGTAAATAGGGCCCATCAGTCATGTCATGATAAAACGCTTTAAAGTTTAGATAGAAAAAAAAAGTTTTGCTTGTTTAAGAAAAACTATTATCACTATTTAAACCACTTTTGAGAATGTCATTTTCTCTTAAGTTCAGTTTAGCCAACTACTAATTAAGTATATAATTACACTCTGTGTACTGAAGGTTTTCACACAAAGCCGTCGCTGGAAAGACCACGGAGACATGCTGAAGCAGTACTCCACGTGCCTTAATCACTTCCTGCCCCGCTATAACATCTCTGATCCTGAAATCTACTTTGACATCTGGGTGTCCATCAACGAACGCTTCCAGCAAAGGTATGAGAGAAAAAAGATGCTATTAATGGAATTACTTTAAATGTATCAAATAAATAATGTTTTTTTCCTCTAAGGATCTTTGATCCCCGTGTGGACATTGTGAAGGCTGATTGGTCACCTTTCCAGCCAAACTCCTGGCTGATGCCTCTACTGGTGGACCTCTCACCGTGGAGGACCAAGTTCCAGGAGATTGAGGGCAGTTTGGACAATCAGACTGAGATCGTCTTCATCGCCGATTTCCCAGGTTACAAATCTCTCCTCGTCCTTTTTATTTAGATGGAACATTTTGTCGTTGCGTTTACCTTTTATTAATTCTTGTTGCTACACGGGCTGCCTTTGTGCTAACTGACAGTGTGTTAACTTTTAGGTCTCCACTTAGAAAACTTTGTAAGTGAAGATCTGGGCAACACCAGCATCAGTGTACTTCAGGGCAAAGTGAGCGTTGAGATAGTGGAGGAGAAGAAGAACTACACTCTTCAGCCTGGCGAACAGATAAAAGTAAAGCAACACACCATCATCGCCATAACTGTTTAACCTGGACACACACGCAAGCATTCACCATAATGTGTATGTGTGTAGGTACCTGCTGGGGCTTACCATAAGGTGTACACAGTGTCTGAAGACCCGTCTTGCTACATGTACATCTACGTCAACACCACAGAGGCGGCGCTACAGGAGAACTTCACCAAGCTGCATGAGCTTCAGGAGCGTGTTCGCAACGGTACAGGTAAATGAGAATATAAATATAAGAATATAATAAGTGGACGTAGTCACCGTGACGTCACCCATTGGTTTGCGGACTACCGTTTTGAAGCCTCGAGTTTGGCATTTTGGCCTTTGCGACCTTGGTTATTTGCAACCAGAAGTGACATGGGAGGGTGGCCAGCGATTGAGACCATAAACTCATGTTTACAATGTTTACTGAGGTAATAAATCAAGTGAGAAGTAGGCTCATTTTCTCATAGACTTCTATACAATCAGAATTCTTTTTGCAACCAGAGGAGTCGCCTCCTGCTGGCTGTTAGAAAGAATACAAGTTTAAGACACTTCTGCATTGGCTTCACCTTACAGACCTGGAGGTTGCCGCCTGGTTAACACCATGAAGCGGAGCATTTAATCGTAGAATTGTTGTATGAGGAAAAATAGAGTCCAAATTGATAAAAAATGTGCTAAAAAAAAAAATCATCAGACTGGACGGTCTCTTCCCACAGAAACCGAGCCCCTTCCTCCTGAGCTGCAGCCTCTTATTGACGATGAAGGGTCAGAGGTCAACGCCACTGACCCGATTGTGCAGCTGTTCCTGAAGAGGCAACGCCGTATGAAGGAGGTGAAGAAGCGCAGGGAGGCCGGTGCACTGGAGCGACTGGAGCGCTTTGCAATAAAGAAGTACTATACGCTGAGGAGGGGGTGAGTGTTGTCCTCTTACAGCGCACCAACATGCCAAAAACATCTGCGAATGTGTCTCATTAACTCCGTCCCCTTCTCCGTTAGATTCTTGATGACAGCCATCGCTATGAGAAACCTGGCGGTGGGTCTCCCTCCTATGGAACAGCTGACAAGAGAAGTTGCCTTCGCCAACATGAAAGAACCTCAGGCAGAGGCCAACCAGGACGAACGGCTGAAAGATGAAGTCGGTCACGGAGAACTTTAAAGCCGTTGTTGGGACCAAAGATGCTGTGTTGAAGTGCTGGATCACACATCAGATCACAAACAGATGTGTGTTGTTACTACTGGACTGTTACTGGGGCATCGCTGCCCAGAAAATCAATGGATTTTTAATTTTCTATGCCTCTGAAATATTCTGCATTTCAGATTATTTCTAAATGTAAAGCCAGTATTTTGTTTACGAACCTGAATTTATGCAGCAGCACATGTTTCTGTTATAGCTGCAGCAAAAGCAGAATACTTTATGTCAACAGATGTGCGCTACTTTGCTGTGCAATATTACATTTCCTATTTGTTAAATTTTGTTAATTTTATAATTGCAATTATGGCTGGGTGACATGACCAAAAAGAAATATCAAGACAACACATTGACAATTAATTAAAAGTGCTCCATGACAGATGCATTACATGATCTGCTGGAGGATCCTAATTTAAATACGCTAAATGCTTCTTTGTTTTGAATTAAAACAAACAAGCATGTTACTGAACAGTTTTGAGTTATTAGGGGACAGATTTTGGCAAACATACTGACATGAACAGAATCAGGTTGGGTGATAACTCCTCCTCCTGTTGGCTTGAATTTCAATAATTATGGTCGATTTTTAGGGAATATATTTCTCTGATCTTTTATGCTAACCCTACAATGTGATAAGAACTGACTGGCCGAAGTACAGAGCAATTGTTAGTTTGTCAATCGACAGCCTTTTCTAGTCACTTTTCTAATAAAGAGCTTGTGTCAATACATCTGATGTTATTTTAATTAAGAATAAACTTGAAGACTTTCAGTCCGACAAACGAGGTTTGTGGAAATAATGAGTTTTATTGGTGTCAGTAACATGTCGCCCATCTTAAAGTGCTACAGTAGAAATCCAGTGTTCACTGTAGGTTGACATTATGGCACATAAATGACACTTTTCACATATAGTCGGAGCACAAACGGTAAAACGTTACACAATATAAATACATTTATAAATCTACAAGATGGATCTCTAGGAAATGATTGTTAAAACATAAAATCATGATGTATTTAGTTGAGGTTAAGAATTCATTTGATTCAGTATAAATATGTAGTCGTTGCTGTGCTGTAGTTGAGGTCCAGTCACATAAAACAGACAAGTGTCATTAAATACTGCCCAAAAAGTGACATGCAACATATTGTTTCACAAGAGCTACAAGTCATTTCAAGTGTTCACATCAAGAGATGGTTTGTACTTATCAAGGAACAATATAAAGACAATATATATATGTATTTTATTTCATATTGCACAGTGTTTTACTGGTTCTAAGTCTTTTAAATTACCATCCCTTATTTTAAAAATGCTCTGTAAAACAAAACACACGTTGCATCCCTTTACATGATGGATGACTATACCTCTAATCACCACAAGTGAAAAACGGACCCTCTATATTACTGTATGTGTAAATTCAACATTAAACTTAACAGGACTGGTATTAGTGTTAGACACTGGCATTTACCGAGTGTTATCAGAGGCATTTTTTTCCTACTCGTATACGCAAATCAAACATGATCCTCATTTTCATGCGAAAATAATGTGAAAATCTACTTGCACCAAAAGCTACCAAACTTGTGTGTTTTTATTTTTTTGGGACAATATAACAGGAACAGGCCTGTGTCAGCTCTAGTCCGAGATTTCTGCTTTGATTTAATGATTATAATATAATTTTGTTTTCTTGAGTTAAAGGGTAACTTCTGTATTTCTCAACCTGGACCCTATTTCCCCATGTTTTTGTGTCTAACTGACTAATGGGGACAATTTCGTTCCCGTATTGAGGGAGAGTGCTGTAGACGGCAGCTGCTCATGGGGTGCAAATTAATCCTATTGGGGCAAGCTTGCACCGCTATTTACAGTACAACCACTAAAAGTGTTCGTTTTTGCCACAACAGGCTCTGATTGTTATTATGAGTGTCTGACATTTTGGAAAGAGTCTCGCTCAATGAGAAGTCTCGTTCTGAAATCTGGTGAGGTGACGTGTTGCTGGAAGACAACGGTGGAATAGTGGTATACATCCATGGTGGAAACGCGAGTGCCAGCCGGGTAGTTTATTGCGTTTGAGTATAGAGAGCATACTTTGTGTTATCTAAAATATTTTCAATGTCATGGCTGAATATTTAGATGATTTCCACGATGTGGATGAGGTCTTTGAATTTGATTTCCGACCGTACTTATTTGAGCCAGAGTATACGGATATTCAGATTTCACAACAAGACTTCTCCTTGAGCGGGACTTGGGCACAAGAACAAACAGACCGGATCAAGAGAAAGGTAAGAAAAACGTTATATTTCTTTCTTTCCATAACGTTGTCAGTCACTTATAATAACAATCTGAGCCTGTCCGTGGCAAAAACAAGCACTTTTTAGTGAACATAATGTTACATTGACGTTGCTCACTTGCCCTCGCAGCTTGTTTTGTGACTGCCGTCTACAGCGTTATTCCTCAATACTAGACTAATTTCAAAAATTGTTGTCCCCGCTAGTCACTTAGACACAAAAACATGGGAAAAAAGGGTCCAGGTTGAAAAATACCTAAGTTACCCTTTAATGTTATTTTGAACAAACTATAACTATTTTCAAATGTTGTACTTAGATTTAGCATGTGCTGTGGGACATCAACAAACAGTTCAAACAGGCTCATTCTTCTGCTATGCTATCAGCTGTCAGTCCTCATATCTCATCATTGCATCTTTCGTTGAACATCTGTCGAAATGCAAATGAAGAAAGCAAGAAGGCATAGATAACAAATGGAGAAGTACCCTTGAGTTTGACCTTATCCTCTCTTAAAGGGGAACTCCACCAATTTTACATTGGGAGGGTTTACTACTGCATATGTGAAAATTGTTCCAGAGCTCCAGAGGGAGCTGCACCAAATCTGATAAATTGCCTCAAAAAGTCATCATCAGTTGGGGCTGACGACAACAAGTCCGAAAACTAAAGAATCTGGGGGTGTGGAGTTTGAAAGAGCGTAACAGACCTCTGTAAGCCGCTCCTAATCTTAACTTGAGGCTAGAAGCTTGAGGCTACATTAGCCACTACTAGCGATACGTGAAATAAAATGTGTTTTCCTAAAACTCTGATGACATCACTCCTTGCTCACAGGTTGTGCCACATATTTCCGTCTGTCTTACATTTCAAATTCCTCAAGCTCATCACCTCACCAAACTGAGCTACCGCTCCTCCAGTAGCGCCACTGTAAACACTACAGTACTCCTTCACAGACATCTGATGCTCAATAAGAAAGAGCTCCACATCACAACTTTCATTTCATTTCCACCCTAACATGTGGCACATAGCTGTCAACTCCACCAGAATGCACAAAACACACTCAAAATTGTTCCACGCTGTCACACTGCTCTCCTTCAAATGGCTCGATTTGGCAGCTCAGAAGAAACTCAAAAACCACAGTAGTGGTGCTACAAAGAGAGAGGGCACCTCCCTGTTTGCAGGCCAACATCCAGCTCCACTCTTAAAGGCGTGCTCTGTGTCTAGCAAACTAACCTTCAGTCCAGCTGGCATCTGCATTTCCTTTCTGTTTCCCCAGAGTTTCAACTTCTGGTATTTACGTACTAAAAGCTCTCAAAACAACACTTCAGTTCTCACGTACTTTGATCTGCCTCTTATCTCTATTTCCAGTTGATCCTGTGTGTTCATTTCACTCATTACTTTCTTAAGAAAGAAGGAAAATATAAGTTAATTAATTTGCTATAATCTGAAAATAATCTTTGTAGTCTTAACTTAATTATTTAGATTCTAATGCCTTAAAACCTCCAAGTTAATTTGCTAAACTGTTTCACACGTAGATACATTTTATAGCTGACTATTTCTTTCCATTGAAATATGGGTCAATATTGCTTCTTTGAACAACAACCGATGGTGACGGTGTCAGTCGTTTATCGAGAGAAGAAAATAAATGTATGGGTTTTTTTTGTTTTATGCTTTGGAAAATATAAATGAGGCTCAGTGTAACATGCCACGTTCTTCCTTATGCACACCTAGAATGGTGTGAAAACATGAAGCGTCTGTTTGTAGTGACGTGCCCGCAGAGTCAGCTCTGCAGCTCTACCTTGGTTGAAGATCTGGGTAGAAAACTCCATGAACCACACCTTCAATCACAACATTTGAAAATGCATCTGAAAGGAAAGAAGAAAAGAAAGTAGGGCGATTAAAATAGGTCATCACAATTAATCGCACAATTCTTATCTGTTCAAAATGTACTTTAAAGGGAGATTTGTCAAGTATTTAATACTCTTATCAACATCTAAGTGGGAAAATATGCTGCTTTATGCAAATGTATGTATATATTTATTATTGGAAATCAACTAACAACACAAAACAATGACAGATATTGATCCAGAAACCCTCACAGGTACTGCATTTAGCATAAAACAATATGCTCAAATCATAACATGGCAAACTGCAGCACAACAGGCAACAACAGCTGTCAGTGTGTCAGTGTGCTGACTTGACTATGACTTGCCCCAAACTGCATGTGATGATCATAAAGTGGGCATGTCTGTAAAGGGGAGACTCGTGGGTACCCATAGAACCCATTTTCATTCACATATCTTGAGGTCAGAGGTCAAGGGACCCCTTTGAAAATGGCTATGCCAGTTTGTCCTCGCAAAACTTTAGCGCAAGTTTGGAGCGTTATTTAACCTCCTTTGCGACAAGCTAATTTGACATGGTTTTCTAGTTTCATATGATGCCAGTATCTTCACTCTAGTTTTAAAACTGAGCCCGCTACAACCTAAAAATCACAAGTTGCATTCAAGAAATTAGTGGCATTAAAAACCAATTTGCGTTAAGGCATTATTAACCCGTTAACTTTAACAGCCCTAAAAGAAAGTTTTTCAAATTAAAGATAAGATGAGTAAGAAGTTCATGCCTATTTTTTGCCTAAAAAGGATATGCACAATAGTTTTATAGTTATTTACCATAAAGCACAGGGACATTACGATATAGACGTAGGTAGCCTGAACTCACCGTGAGCAGATGGCAGCAGGTAGGGGTCTCTCAGAAACAGCAAGACTGGCTGATGTGAAAGTTTACTGAGACGAGACAAAAAAGGAGAAATCAGAAGGTTTGTGGGAGGCAACATGCTGCATATGAATTAACAGGATGAAGTTACGTAGGTGGTGTCACTGACATGCTACTGGGTGAAGCTCGAGTGCAGAGCAAATAGTGACTCACCGGTTCAAAATGGTGCAAAACCAGAATCTGGCCTGCTGTTTTCATACACTTGTTTTTAAAATATTCACTGAAACAAATCGACTCACCTTGATTCTTCTGATTCTGTATCAAACGACCTGAGAGAAGAAAAATAAAAGTTAAGTCGTCTAGTAGCCTGGCAACAAACAGATAAAAAAAAATAAAAAATGCCACGAAATTGAGTTTCAACTCACCCACAGCTTTCTGTTTTTGGCACTGAAGGAAAATGGCGGATGTTCAGGAAATCCAGGAATATCTTTGGAAGAACTCCATTTTCCATAATTATAGACTGACAAAACAGACAAGAACAAAAGCAAATTGCAACGTGCACATGAAGCAGCGGTACATAACTGCAGTGACCTGCATGACCTTTTGGATGAACGGTTTGTTTAATCTGCCTACATCTGTACTGGGAGTTCTGTGTGTTTGCTTTGGGACAGCTCTGGCTCAAGAGGAAGAGCGGCGGTTCGATCCCCAGCTCCTCCAGTCCGCATGTTGAAGTGTCCTTGGGAAAGATACTGAACCCAAAATTGCTCCTGAAGGCTTTGCCATCGGTGTGTGACGGAGTACTTTGATTAGATCCTGATGTGCATGCAGGTTGGCACCTTGCATGGCAGCCTCTGCCATCAGTGTGTGTGTGTGTGTGTGTGTGTGTGTGTGTGTGTGTGTGTGTGTGTGTGTGTGTGTGTTGTAAAGCGCTTTGAGTGGACTATAAAGGCGCTATATAAATACAATATCATTTACTTAGAGTTTACGTTGAAAGAATTAAAGGTCACACGTTCATACTGACTTCATATACATAAAGAAATGTTTTGTTGCTTTATTTTCAGCAGGTGGGGTGGAGGTGTGTCACAGTACCTGCAGGTAGAGCTCCAGACCTTGCCTCCTCTGCTCCAGGACTTTGGGAACCCAGTTTCTAACATGTTTGGAAGGGATCTCAGGAGGCTTTATGCTCTTCTTTAGCTGGAAGGATTTAAAAACATCATTAAACTAGGGACCATCTTTCGATGGGATCACACCACCAGCCGCAACGCCAAATCGGACCAATGGCCCCTTCCACACTTCCACCCCCCCTACTTCAGACGACCTTGCTTGGACCACATCCATCTTCAAATCAGCCTTCATCTTGATGTCAACTACACTCCTGTAAAGTTTCGCGACTGCATCTTGCACGGTTGTGACGCTATCACAGTGACAAATCTGTCCACAGATAGAAATAAAATACATCTTGCAAAGTGCTCAAAACTTCTTCTGCGGTAGTTCCTGCTGGCGTCTCCAGGACCAGATGTTTACATGATGATACACACAGACTGACAAGGTGAAAGCGACATAGCGTCACTGTCACAGATGGTAAAAATAAACAGGACAAACAAGAGTAAATAGCCATGCTAGCAGCATTTTAGTATTCTAACTTTTGTTAATTACCAGGAGCAGCATGTACAATACCAGGACCCTGAAACTGAGGCAGCTGAATGAAACTCAGCCATCATTACTTTATTATTTACACCTGTGCTTTGAATACTGTGGCAGTTTTCAGTGGAAACAGGCCTGTACAGAAAGCGGCCTTCCATTCCAACTAAATGCTGACTATTGAGCAGGACAGGAAGAGGAACTCAGCTGTAAAGCTACGACCTCAAACAAACTGGTATGGTGAACGTGGTTAACCACCAGGAAGCACATTAATCATTTATTCATTTGTTGCTGTGATTTCCTGAGTGTGCCTACACACTTAGGAATTTTGCGCTAGTAAATAAATAGTAAATAGGCAATGTTATGTTTAACGTTCACATTTCTTCAAAGTTGTATTTGTTTCATTTATTCGTTTTTGATCAGCCAATTCATCGTTTACTCTCTAAAATGTCAGACATTGAGGGTGGAGCACATACAGCCTCAGTTAATAATAATAATATGAGAAAAGCTTGCATTGAAAAAACTGCAACCTACAAATGTTTTCGTTTGATGAATTCCTTAAAATTATAAACTGTGATTAAAATGGTTGTCATTCAATTTTCAGTAGTTTGATGAAACTGAGGGGGATGCATTGAGGCTCACCATTTTATGCAAAGCGTGGAATTCACTGTAGCGTTTCTCGACAGCATGTTGTCTGCCGTTCATCAACACGTCAATTCTAAAGACCTGAAAGAAAGAAAGAAAAACGTTACTATTACTCTTGACAAAAAGGGTGAATTCTGTTGTTGAGATTCAGTTAAGGGATGATTTATCACCATCAGCCAAACGCGGCCCCTCCCAGTGCTGACTGACCACAGTGACCAGCTGACTGCAGAGCTGCCAGTTACTGTCTATGTCAGCTAGTTACCAAGAGGAAACATCTGGCTGCTGTAAAACATTTGATCTGTCAGAGCAACTGTCATACTAACATCCCTAAACAGACGTCTACTTCCCTCACTCTGCTGGATTCTTCCGTAAAAAACGTCCGCTCTTCTCGCCAACATTATGTAAATGAAGAAATGTGTATTGTGTGTGTTACTGCAGTTCTGTTCTGGCAACATCAACGCATACTGCATCTCCCAAGACAGAGAGCTGACAAGTACGAATTATTAACAAATCCTGGACGAGTTTTAAATGAGACAACAGCACAGCAATCAAATGATGTCTTCAATGTGGAAAAAAACTGCAAAAAAAAGTGAAAAACAGAGACTGAAGACGGCAGTCTCAGTTTAGGAAAGGAATACAGAATTTAGGGGAATAGTTTGACATTTTGGGAAATGTGGTTTTTCGCTTTCCTACCAGGAGTTAGATGTAGGGAAGCCTGACGTTTCCTTACACATAAAATAATGATCCCAGTCACTTCCACACAGTGAGGTATACAGCTTATTAATTAAACACTGGTACCAGATCGGTACTCGGTATCGACCGATACTCAAAGCCCAGGTATCTGTATTGGGACTGAAAAAGTTGGATCGGTGCATCCCTACTCATGTCTGTGAGGCTTAGTATAAAGCATGGAAAAATGAAAAAAATAAATACATAAAAACAGCTCAAAGAAAGCGTAAGTGTATGTCCAAAAATGCCCGACTATTCCTGTAAATCTGTGAAAAAGAGGGCACTAGGATCGAGTCAGTAGAGAGGTGGTTTCGGGACTAATTTGTAACCGAAAGTTTGCATTTAAATCTGGAGGCATGGAATTAGGGAAGCCTAACCAAAAGGCTATGGTAGGGCTGGGAAATATGACATTATATTTCATCAAAACGATATAAAAATGTCTATCGTATATAATTTACTATATCGTTTTTATGGCGATATAGGCTATAGGCCTGTATTTACTTATTTTTTCTATATAATTTCACTTAAAACTGTTACGTTCATTTTGCACTCAAAAATACTGGTAACTAATTCAAACAGGAGTATATGTATATATGTATCATTATCGAGTTATAAAGATAAGATAAGATAAGATAAGATAAGATGAACCTTTATTAATCCCCAGAGGGAAATTCAGGTGTCAAAGCAGCAAAAACAGCAAACAGAGTGAATGAATTGAAATGAATTGAAAATGAATTATATATATATATATTGGCCAAAATGCCTCACCCTAGGTTATTGAATGCATTATGGGAAATGTAGGCTCCAATGACTTTGGAGGTTTACCTCCACTAATAAGGAATAAAAGTCAGTATATCTCAGCCTCTGCTGACTACTAGTCTATTTTAAAAAATGTCTTATTGCAACATTATATTTCTGGTATGCCCCTTTAAGGTGAAATTTAAGGGGGATTAAAGGGTTCATTAACACTTAATATGAGGTTCCCTGTTTATTTTAATCAGTCTTTATTTATGTCAAACAGCTGGGGATCCTGGGTGGGTTGGTTTACTGCTAGTATAGACACTAATTCTTGCCAAAACAAACATTAAAATATAGAGCTAACATTTTCTCTGTTTTGACATGTTTATATAATGTATAAAAACAAGCTGCATTCAAGACAACCAGCCAGACAACAAACCCGTATATTAACAGCGACATGTTGATGTTAAACAGACGATGGTTTATTATTTCAAGGGTCCATAAATAGCATCAGAGAGTCAGAGAGAAACTGATGAGAGCAGCAGAGCAGACGACACACAGAGGTTATTATTATTATACAGCAGCTTACCGTGAATCCTTTCTCCATCGGGTTGTTCTCTGAACGAAACGACGGGATCGACACTCTGACTGGATGCATTTTAACATGAAAAACTAACAGTTTAACTAGGTAATATATCTGATCCACACTCACATACACACTCACACTGCTGGTGGTTGACTCCACTTTCTCCAACAGCCTGATAATAATCACTGGATTCAAACAACATGGACATTGAAGTCTCTGGGTTGCCTCCTGCTGGACTGGAGGACACCCACATGACAGGTTGTGATTTATTATAGGAGCCCCAATTTGTTAGATATTAAAACAATTACATTAAATCAGTAATTATTTAATGAAATCATCTCATGAATAAATTGTGTAACTGACCAAATAAGTTATTAATAATAAAAGAATAATTATTTGATATTTTATAATTATTTGACATATTATGTACACACATGCAGATGATTTGGGCATGTATATATTTTACACAATTTATTCATGTGATATTGATATATATTAGGGCTGGCAAATCAAAATATTTAATCGTGATTAATCGCATGATTGTCCATAGTTAATCCCAATTAAAGGGACTGTTTGTAAGAATCAGAAATGCTTGTTAACAGCGACACCTGTGGCCGTTAAGTCAACGAAAGTCAGCGTCGGGCTCGCGCTTGTGCTCGCTCTACATAGACATGAACGAGCATCGCTCAAAACAGTGAGAAGACACACGTCAGCTAAAAGCACAATATCACTCTATATTTCAGCTGCTTGGCAGTAATGTTAGCTGACCAGACCAAGGTCTCTCCATGAATCAATGCTGATCCTAGTGTTGGCTCCGCGGTTGGAGGAAACAGGGAAGACCCCGGCACCCGGTCGGACAGGATAACGTTTCTCTCTGCGTAGCCCCGTCACTTCACAAGACACGGGAAACCTCTGTTGGTCTGGAGGAGCTGCAGCAGTTATTTCTGCACAAACGTCCACTGTACATTCACTAGATATTCTCAGAGCTAAACTAACTCTTCTGCAGTGTGGAGTGTGCGCGCATGCATGTGAGGTGGAGCGAGCTGTGAGTGAAGGCAAGCAGGCAGAGGAGCA
>CAKALG010021677.1:0-13277 GCA_916700815.1 Helicolenus hilgendorfi
TGGGCGGTGGGTCTCGACACTCCCCTTCCTCCAGCGTGACATCATCGATGGCGATGTCTCCCTCGATGCCCGGTCCCCGGATACCTTCGAGTACCACCTACAGAGAGAGAAAAAACATGTTTGTCTTATTATGTTTTCAGCTTCGATAGACCACAAAAACAAGAAAATTAGCACTGCTGCAAGATAAAATCTTATAGTAAGTACACAGAGTCATTTAGCTATATTGCACCTTATGAAAAATAACAGCAGGTGGCAAGTGTTTTGTTTCGGTTTTTAATGCCACAAAATGTAAAATTAAGAATGCTTGTGGTGTTGGAGCAGTTAGAAGTGAGAGTGGGAACATAAAAAAGACACAGAAGTGCAGCCGAAAACTATAATTACTTTCCACAACTGCAGTCGTAAAAATGATGGAGAATATTGCAGTTCTATACTCTACAAAGAGTGGGCGTCCTGATGGCAAAACGTGAGTGATATTGCTTTCTCGATAGCAAACAATGTCCACTTCTCTGCTTAATATCACAGCTTGTGAAGTGCTACATCAATATGCTGCCCTCGAGGAAACAAATGCCTCAACATACAAACACGGAGAAGAAAATAGAGGGCAACAAGAGGAATGGTGCGGCGTGTTGGATTGATTCAATTATTTGGTCTCACCTGGAATGATGCCGTCGGATGGATGCTTACTTTTGCCTGCTTCCAGCGGTCACCTTGGTTACCGTTTAGCGACCACACGGGACCCTCGGAGGCCGTTTGGCCTCTCTGTTTTAGGAGGGCGTTTAGTGTTCCTGCATGAGGAAGAGAGACAGTAACGCATAACATGTCAGCGCACACAAAAATGAGTCCAATACATGTTTTAACATCTTGCAACCCTGTCAGTGGTTTCCAACCTCTAGTCAGTGGACCCATAGTGGGCCATGGATTCTATGCTACTGGGCCCAGCCTGTTCTCGTACACCTTTCATAGCTATACCTACAAAAAAGAAATGCACTGTAATTCGTTTATATCCCACAAAACCAATTCGTATGTAGTGTGTTTGTATGATGTATAATGAGCGACAAACGCTGTGCAGGGAGGAGGTCGGGTTGGATGGGAGGGTCAAAAAACACCAGACTTTCTCCAAGGAGACCAGCGTTCTGTGTCCTGTGTGAAACCAGATGTCAATGTTGATTTATTTGTAGCCTAACTTCCGTACTTAAAGTGGCAGTTGGTAGTATATTTTTGTCATCATTGGGCAAAAATCCATAATAAGCTTGCAGCATATTGTAATTCAAGTGTTCTGAGAGATAAATAGACTTCTGCACCTCCTCATAGCTCTGTTTTCAGGCTTTAAAAAATCTAGCCCGTGACGGGAGACTTTGGCCAATCACAGGTCATTTCAGAGAGAGAGAGCATTCCTATAGAGCATTCCTATTAGCTGTGCTCCGGTTGGTGGCGGTGCTTTGTATTTCCAACCTTTCTCAACATGGCGGCCAGGTCACAAACTTTGTCATTTTACAGCTAAACAGTACACTACAAGATGTTTCTAAAAACATTTTAAGTGAGAAATTGTCATTACAGTAACAGAATATTAATTCATATTGGATCAGCGCAGATCGGAGTTCACAAGTGATTGACAGCTGCTCAGAGATGGCGAGGCTCTAGCTCGGCTCTGATTGGTTGTTTTCCTCCGGTCTGTGAAATCATGCAGATGCCATTAGGAGCACCGGTCTCATGATCTCAGATTACCTGTCTCATGCACTACTATCAGGATATAGTGACCGTTTGATAAAAATAACTTTTTTGAATCATATTTGCTCCAATTCTACCCACTGCTGCTTTAAGTTACGGCACTTCCAGTGTTATTTTAACCCAAACCATGATCTTTTCCTAAACTTAACTAAGTAGTTTTATTTTAAAAAGAGTGGAGCGGATATTAACAGGTCACGTCACGTGTTGCTGGACGTAAGAAAACGCATGAAAAATGAGGAATAACCTTTCGTAAGATATCATACGAACCCTTGTATGAGGATACGTTGTTGGGCCGTGTGAAAACAATATATATTGGTAAAAAAGCTCAATAATAATTCAATAATTTTGCATGTTACAACAGTATAGGCTATTTTTGTTTTTCTGTCCTACATTTTCCCTCATTCCTCCCTGTTGATATGATATGCTGATATATAACTAAAGTAGGTCATCAGAACTCAAGGTAACCAGTTTGTCACCACCAACTTTCAGCCTTCAGCAGTGCATGAAATCTGTGTGAGAACACCATCTAAGTGTAGCAGACAGGTTTATCTGTATTTTCTTAATTTAATAAGAAACCATAATGAAATACAGACCAAATAAAATGTCTGTTTACTTTTGCTTTTATTCTCACCCACGTCCTCTCTTTTCTTTGCATCTCTCCCACTCTGTCATTACTCAACTCATATCAAGGTTTATTTGTATTGTGAGAGAATAAATAGAGACATTATCAGTATAAAAAAAAATATATAAAAAACAGACTGCGGTGCCAAAAGCCCCTGATCTCACCAATCCATCTAGTTTATGACTGAGCACAGAATGACTTATGACAGAATAATGAGATTTCCATTTTCCAAAAAAAGACCCACATAGAAAAAAATATGAATTTCACCAGGTACTTATCTTGGAAATAATAAATCTCTCTGTTCAGATGTGTTGTGTGTCAAACCACAAATCTGCAGCCATAATTATTTCAATCAAAAATTTTAATTACAGAAAAGATTGTGACAAAACTGTGTTCAGACTATAGACTTTGGACGTAGTCACCGTGACATCACCCATTTGTTTGTGATTGGGTTATGATTTGACTCTATGTAAAAAATAAATTGAATTGAACTGAATTGAATTCTGCATTGGCTTCACTTTTCAGAGCCTGGAGTTATCCTCTGGTTCAGACAGACCTTGCAGTGACACCAAGATGAACTATTTACTGGAAAAAAAAACGGAGAACAAATTCTAAAAAAGGAATCTTTCCGAAAAAGTTATGTTCATAACAATATGGGCCTTTATGGGGACTTTTTCATATCAATTGAACATCCTACATCTAAAGTATTTTAAAACAATGTATCTGTCCTTTTTTGGAGTGATTTTATACTTCTATAACTGAGCTACCACACAACCACCCAGACTGAAGGACTCCATTGTGAATTCCAGTATAAAATTGCAAGTGAAATTGGATCTGGACTTTTAAGCTTAATATTCACACCTGTCTCCTGCATTTCAAATGTATATATTCCTCTGCATTTGAAGCAGAGCCAAGCGGTAGCAAAGGTTAAACGCAGGTCACGTGAATTGATACATTTATTAAGTTGTGATTCTGCAAGCGATGATAAATTATTCTCTAGCTCCTATTAATCCAAATTAATTATCACTAATGGGCAGTGTGTGATGAGAATTTTTGGTGGAGTGTAAATACGCTCCCTGTAGAGAGAACAGTTCCTAATTCATCATTAGTTTCAAACTCAGTCCAGCTTCCCTTTTTCATCTTTCGACGAAAGCTGCACAGGAGAAACCCGTGGATGTCACTGTCGAAACCTACTCTGCATTTGAAAATGCAATTTGACGGTTCCATTTTAACTGAATTCATATATAACGCAGAAGTACTGGGTCTTATTGAGACAGAATAGACTATATAGCAGGTCTGAATTGAAGACTCCCCTCAGTGAGACCTCTTGTCTGGCCCTGGGCTTTGATATAAAACTGTCAGATGATGACACCGAGTGCAACCGCTTTACCCTCCGCTCCAAACCAACCGATTGTGTTAGTTTTTCTATACGGCATGCAGGAAGACAGAGAAAGAGAGAGAGAGAGAGAGAGAGAGAGAGAGAGAGAGAGAGAGAGAGAGAGAGAGAGAGAGAGAGAGCAGTATCCTTCAGCAGTGGGCCAGCAGAGCAGCATCCAAAGACCCAAATCAGGTTAGCAATGACACCATAGCGGAGCTCAGCAGGACCACCGCTCTGAAGTCAAGTGAATTTCACAAGTATGGAAAGCAGCACCACTGCGTCGACACAACTGGCTAGCAAAAAAAAAAAAAAACAGCAGCGTCTACGACTGCAACCTTTCTTTTTGATGCATCTTTGCCTCGGCGAGGTGCCTCATTACTGTGAGGAGACGAGAGCGAAGCCACGCTGTACGTCCCTGTTCATATTCTCTCATCAGCGCTGTATACTGTACGGTACGCTTTCCCCCACCGACAGCACAATCTCCAGTGAGAGATGAGCTCCTGTACAGAACATGACCTGCGGTTTCATCTCCCGTTGAAGTGTTTAGGATGTAGGAGGATTCTTGCTGAGCTGGCTGGCTTACATTTTCTTTGAACTCATTGCTATGTAGGTGGTAATGTCAGTGTCATCACATCCTGAGCAAAGCATGTGCTGTATATTCTTTGGAATACCTTTTTCTTTTTTTAAAAAGGAGTACTACCTGTGGCAGACACTTGTGAAATTTAAAGAAGATCTGAGAAGAGAAAGATGCCAGTCGGGTGAAAAGTGAGAAATAGCTCCTGGAAATTTTCAATTATGTAGTGAGAACGAGAGAGAGAGGAGGGGGATTGAGGTGCAGTACCACCCTCCTTGCTAATGAAAGGATGACTCCATTGCTTCTCAGAAGGTCAGGCTTAAAACAGACTTGCTTGGTGTGCTTTTGCTGGAGACTTAATCCTATAAACAAATGCGACACGGGCTCCAAAGGCAAACTTTGATGTGCGGTTCAGTAATTAAGTGTGACCTTGTCGCAGGTATCCCCCCGCTAGCAAACTACGGAGGAGTTTCTTTGAGCCTGTGCCACTGTTCTCATCAGCGCGTGGGCGAAAGTCCTTATCGACGGGTTCTGGCCGTCAGCGCTGCCGTGCCACAACTTGACTGTGACTCACCTCCACAGCACAGTCCCAAAGAGCATCAAACTCACAGCATCTCAAGACGGAGCTGTGCCATGTCTGATGGCTTTGTGACTCACATATCTAAATATGAAAAAGCCTTCAACTATTTAAAACAACACTTCTCTGCAATAAGAGAACACACACGCAGTGTATGTACATACATTATTTGGCCCATTTGTCACTTCTCTGGGTAGAAAATATCACAAACCAACATTCCTAAGCTCTGGGGGCGAATTTCTCTCACGGCCGGGGAGGCAGAATACTAAATGGAGCGTAGCCATGGAGGATCTGAGCTGGGTTTCAAGTCCTTGACATTTAGCCCATTCATCATAACACGCCACAGTCTGGGCATGGGCTTCACCACAGACGGGGAGGGCAGGGAAGAGAGGGTCTGGCTGGCGATCAATTTGAGCAAATTGGAAATGTCACGGCCTACTCAACCTCGGCAGGGAGCCGGAGGAGCTCTCATCTCCCCGCTGAGTCGCCCTCCAACACCTCTATCCTTATATTCTCTCCACCTCCCTTGCCTCCACCTCTCCAGATGTTTGGTCCGACCCCCCCACCTGGACACTTCCACTCGGCCTTTCCACTGAGGACAGCTGAAAAGTAGCCTGGCTTAATTTCAGACCATATGGAGTCCTGCTGTCAAATCAGTGTTCAAATTAAAGCTAGGGTACGCAATTTATTTTAGAAGTATTTTTTTGTTATATTTGTGGAAATTCTGTTCACATCCCGACAGCAATCGATAAATCAAATGCTCTGACAAAAAAAAAAGAAAAAAATCTGGTATCTGTGGCTGTTGCAGGGCTGTAATAAACCCGTCCAATCATCTCATTCGGCCTGCATGAAATGATTTGATGGCCTACCTACCTACCCGCGTATCTGTGAACACTCTTCGCTTCCACAAGGCTAGGCAGACAAAATTTCCCACTAACATGCTACTTGACAGCTGTGAGTATTAACAATAGTCATGTTCATTGTTTACGCTCATTATGATGATGGTGTTTTCTTGCATATGAACGAGACATGAGGCAGTTGGAAACGGTTAGCGATAACAACGCCCTGCGCTCCTCTCCCCAATGCTTGATGGCTTGATACTATCAAAAATCACAAATACAAGAAACACTGACAAAAACATCAATGCACACAGCTCATAGGCACTAATAACATATTTCAGGAGCCTGGACTTAAAAGAGTCAATGGTTGGGGCAGATCTGGTAGGGAGGGTCTAGAGAGTCTAGAGGCTGCAACAGTAAAGGTGCAGTCACCACAGAGCTTAAAGGTGCTATACGCGGGATTGGGAGTATTTCTATTGCCTCCATACGGCTCTTAACATGGCGATGGCTGAGCCAGCGTCTCGTAGCTAACACGTGCCTTTTAGTGCATGTGAGCGTGCCCCACTGGCTAGCTCATGGTCGCTGCTCTGCACTGCTCTCATACGGCATTTACAACTGAAAACCTGAGGGACCTGGAAGTAGAATAAAAGGTTAGGAGGTTGTATTTGCAGTTTTTTTTGGGATATTTGCTTTGGCGTTGTCCGACGCTACCGACATGCAAAGGAGGTAAATGGAATGGATGTTCTGATTACCCATAATAATCCGTTGAAAGTATTCACAGTGACATTTGTGGATTATACTGAATAAGCAGGAGCGCAGCAGTCAAATTTGTTGAAAAATAACTGTGATGCTGCATAAAAATGCTCACTAATAAAATAAAAAAATTCCACAACACTTATTTAGTCCGCAGTTCACCACCAACTATAAAAAAAAAAATGCTTTTTACTCAATAGAGCAATCTGTGAGCCTGTTTATATTATTATTGCAAATAAGAGTCATTTAACAAACTTCAAAGGGAAATAAAATGGTTGGAATGACACAAGATTCACAAAAGAAAATATAGCTTATAAGAGATATATAAGGCAGCGCACTGAAAAAGAAAGAAAGAAGAAGAGATAGAGCTGAGTGGGTTGGAGAGCAGCAGGTCCAGCAGAAGCTCAGAACGGAGCAGGTGGAGGGTGGAGATGGCGCTGATACCTCCGCTGTCTCACTAGAATACTGAGGTAAACGCAGCCAAATGCTCGCTGTAAACATCTTATCAAAAGAGAGACGAGCGCAGTCACCAGCCTGTAGTGATTTCACAGTTTATTGAACATCACGTTTAATGAGCTCCAAACCGCAACTCCCTGTCCCTTCTTTGAGCTCATTCACTATCACAGCTCTCTTTTTCTACCTTCACTTTGTTTGTTATCTATTTTGTTAATCCTTTTATTTGTTTTTTGTTGACAAAATATTTTTAGAGAAGTAGTATTTTTAGATATTTTTATAGTTCGCTCTCTTTTTGTGTCACTGTCACTGTCATTTCCTTATTAAAGGCCCTGAAAACACATTTTATCGCTACTTACTAAGAGTGACGAGGTCCCACATGAACACAGATAATCTGCCAAGGTCTCAAGAGTTTTGGTTATTTTACATGAAAGATTTCTGCATTTTTTGTTTGTGCTTTTCTCACTGGTGGGAGTAGGTGGGCCAAAGTTGGGAGAAGGTGTTGTTGTGTGCCTCCGGGCACCAAACAGGATTTGAATCAGAATCTGAAGACAGTTATTGGGGTTGTTTGGTCACTGTCAATCAAATCTGATCAAACCACACCAAGACAGTCCTGATCAAGCACATTAGCTGATGTTTTGAGTGTTTATCTCTTAATAAATAATATTTAAGGATGTTTTTCTTTTCAAAACTTTGACTTTCCCAATTAGTCATGAATATTTAATGTCATTGGGAGAAACTTCAGATTTGAAAACTTTGGCAAGTCCTACTCGTACGATGCAAAAAGACACACTGTATGCCTGTCACTGTGCGTGTCAGCCTCAAATGCCACCCAAACTGTGCTTCAAGGCTGCAGTGCTTATGATTTATGTCCACTCTTGTTTTGCATGTGAACGGATCACCGAGAATGGCTCGATGGATGCCATAGATGTCTTTACCACTGCCAAAAACTATAGAGTCACTGGGCTTTTTTAAGGTACAAATGTCAAAGGTGACGGTCCACAACACAAGACAGTTGTGTTCGCTAAGAGAGGTGCCCCTTGTAGATACAAATGAGTGACATCTGGTGGCCTTAACAAGTAATAGCCAGTCCAAAATATGATTCAATAACACACAATGGTGCAGCGACCTCACGCACACCTGTTGATGAGTGGAAAAGCATGATTACAACTGTGAAGGCCAGTGTGGGAGCTGCATTGGTTTGAGAGGCATTCAAGTGGCTTAATGGGGACAGATTGTGCTCATTTTCAGGTTCACACTTGTATTTTGGGTTTCTACTAGAACATGTTAACATGCTTTAGTGTTAGAAAAACACATAATTTTTCTCATACTGAATATACCTGCATTCACTGTCTGTTTTAGCGCCTCTCTCTTTTAGCCCCTCCCAAAAAAGCCCAGTCTGCTCTGATTGGCGTGCAAGAAAAATATGGTTCACCTTTGCAGAGTTTATTTTTCAAGTTGTGGGCGGTATATTCTAATGAGCCTGCAAGTGACATAGGAAAAGGAGCCAAATCTGAATGACTTGTTGAAACACGTTTTCTGATGTAGGCAACCCACAAAAAAAGCTGTCTGAGTTGTCTTATTTCACAGTTTGTGGGTTGGTAGACACTCCAGATACCCAAATGTATGTGCACGAAGACTGAAGAAGATATTGAGTTTTATATGATATGTCCCCTTTAAATTGGGTCCATCAATATCATACAGAGTTTCTAAACCTTTGGGTCGTCTGAAAGGCTGAGTGGGATGTCGAAGATTTATGAGAGACATATTAAATAGGTTTTAATTCAGAATTCCTATATGATAAATTTGTAGCTCCCTCCATTGTGGTGAAAATAGGACAAGTGACGGGCCAGACAAATTTGAAAAAATCTTGTTTATAAACACTTTAGATTTACTTTTTGCTATTATTGTAAATGCTTTCCGCAGTGGCGCACAACATCAGCTTGCCATCTAACAAACTGCTCTCATACCTTAACAGCATCGAGCCCCCATGATACCGAGACGACTCTGCAACCCCACCCAGCGTTGCCCCCCTCCTGCCTTATAAACCCGTGCAGCAGCTAATGATACGGGGTGAAGCCGAGACAGAGAAATCACCAATAGAGGCCGTCGACAAAATATAAGCCTGCTGTTTTTGTGCTAGAGATCCAATCTTTCTCACCACTCTCAAATGGACAAACACACAAACAGCATGCACTCAGAGCAGGAGTGCTTGCGAATCGGCTGATTGGGTCCCCAGTGAAGGAAACCTAAGAGTCAGACGTAAGCCACAGATGGCTCCTTCAGTCGCTCTGCCATCTTCAAATGGGCCATACAAGGTTGTTATCTACATTCAGAGAGGAATGTAAGAGCTAATGCCCAGGATTTGTGTATACACCTTTGAAGGGGCTTGTTGCAAAAATGAGATATCCTTTGCTTGAAACATCTGACAGCTGCACTTAGAAAATTTTAGCATGAAAGCACAAAACTCCCCGCCGCACCTGCCACGGGGACAAACTCTCTGGAAATGACTGAGATTCTGTAGCTTACAGGAAAAAGTGCCGCCATTCTCCCTTTTTTTTTTCCTCAGTGAGTGTTCCTGTCTCACAAACAACCATTTGTTGACAAAAAAAAGTAAAAACACGGACAGAGATTTCAAGAATCTCATCTCTCAATTTATGTTTCAAAGCCTGTGTGATGTCCCACAGATGCTTGATGATGGACTTTTTTATTTTAGGCAAATTTGCTGTGTTGTTTCCTCTGACTGTTATTTAGTTCTGCATAGATAAGAATGCATTTCCTTCATTTAGCAGTGAATTGCCAAAGCAATTTAAGTTTCACTTTAAGTTGCTTTTGGTGCTTAAGCAACCAAAAGCACAGAACAGTGACAGATTCTTTAAAGAATGAGTGTAATTATCCTTTCCTTCATCAGTTTCCATGAACCACTGAGCAGTGAATATAAATTAAGACAATCTTTTCAGCAGTGGATAGACTCAGTGGCAGATTAAACCCAAGAGCAACAGAGACGTTTGTTATACAGACTGGGGACAATGAAGCATTTGATGAAAGTATCTTACCTATGTGTTTTCCATACATGTGGTAGAAGAAGCCGAAGCAGTAGGCAGGTGGGTTGGTGATACCGTAAGGGTTTTTGGGTGCTACGTTGAAAAACGGACTTATAAGCCGTGCTTGGTCCCCTTCCTTCCTCGGTCTTGATGTCTCAATGTACATGTAGAAACCTTGAAACACATAAAAACACATATAAGACATACAGTACGTACGTTCCAGCAACTTCTGTAAGTCTGAGAATCATGCAGTGCAAACCATTGCCTAAACAAAGAAACCCTCAGTGTACTTCAGTGTTGATGCGTTTTTTAGGGCTGTCAAACTTAACGTGAACTATGTCATACTGGCTTGTCGCGAAGGAGGCTAAATAACGCTCCAAAGTTACGCTAAATTTTGGTGGGGAAAAAACTGGCATGGCCATTTTCAAAGGGTTCCCCATGACCTCTGACCTCAAGATATGTGAATGAAAATGGGTTCTATGGGTACCCACGAGTCTCCCCTTTACAGACATGCCCACTTTATGATAATCACATGCAGTTTGGGGCAAGTCATAGTCAAGTCAGCACACTGACAGCTGTTGTTGCCTGTTGGGCTGCAGTTTGCCATGTTATGATTTGAGCAAATTATTTTATGCTGAATGCAGTTCCTGTGAGGGTTTCTGGACAATAGTTGTCGTTGTTTTGTTTTGTTAATTAATTTCCAATAATTAATATATGCATACATGTGCATATCATCATCATGCAACTAACTGCAATTCAATATTTGAATCGATTGACAGCCCTAGCGTTTTTATGAAGGTAGCGCCATGTCATACATAGTGATACCCTGCAATAGAATGAATAACTGGGTGTTGGTTGGGAAGTAGCAGTAGGTGGCTGCTTCTGTGCATAGCAGGCTACTGCAAGTAAGATTATCTTATAAATATGTTAATATACAAAACCTAAACTATAACAAACTGCCATGTACTTTGTCCGGGAGAGCAACATTTAAAGGATAATTCTAGTTTATCACAACTTATTTTGTAGTTTTGTTCATCATTTAACTCAGTGTTGGTAACATTATACTCACAAAGTCAAGGAAAACAAGCACTCAGATGATTATACAGGTTGTAAATAAGTTGCAAACACTTTAGCCAGATTATCTAAACCACTTTATTTGGAGGTAAAACCGAAGGTGACTGCACTCTGAATTGGTAATAATCCATCATTACAGACAAACACAAACACACACACAACTGTGTGCACACAGTTTAAACAAAGGTTAAATAGACAGTTGGTGGGGTTTTTCAACTGCCTTTGCTTTCTCTTCCAAATAAGTCTGGCTAACAGGGTTGTCTGATTGTCGTACGTTGGATGTTTCTTACCCCGTTGACACATTCCTAGATCTTAGTTATTTTTACCTTTAAGACGAATATATGGAGTTTTTTTAATGTAGTACAGTATATAGAGTATATTATCTGAAGATGCCTTGTGGATATCCTCAGGACAAAGTCATTTTTGCCTCGCTGGGAAACTGCAGTAACAGTTGATGTACCCTTTGAAAAATATGAGAGCTTTTGTCGGGCAGTGCTCAGACTCCCACAACTACTTTCTGACTGCCTACTGATACACCAGCAAATCATTTGTCACTGTAAACACTAGGAAAAAGTGAGGCATCCTTGGTCACGCTCAGTTGCTTTTTCAGCCGGTCTGTGATAGCATGATGGAAACGAAACCTTCCATATCAGAGATAAGGGCAGGGGCAGGGCTTTCTACGACGGACAGTTCTCTTTTTACTAATAGCAATAACCAGGGGCGAATCGAGACGATAACAATGGGGTTACATTTATGCTCCCTCGGTCTGACAGTCGTGGACGGCAGCGGTGACGGCAGCGAGTCAAACAGCCCTCTGATTGTGTCTGAGCCACATGATCTGAAGCCAATCTCTGCCACAGGCACAGGGACGGTAGCTAGCCCCTCCAGCCAAAACCAAATGGAATATCTCCCTCAGTTGAATCTCATATCAGATAATTACACGCAAAAGAGGAATGGGCCTGGTAATGAAATGCTGGACATTTTGAAACCATTAGGTGATTAAAGCCAATGCATTATTTACTGCTTCAGCTGCTGCTGATGCCCGAGCACCATAATAGGCACTTATATTCCACCACAGATACCTTCCATCAGCGGATTCATGTAAAATCCTCCAACAGATTCCTGCAAATCCAATTATTTAAATTCTTTATTTATTAAGTTCTTGAATATTGAATACCTGCACGTGTAACAGACATTTTGAATATTAAATTCTTTGCAGACTTCTCTGGTTAAGGTACCCATGGAAACAGCACGGAGACTCAGTTACAAGATTATCTTGTACATGAATGATCAAGGCTGCTCATTGTTAGATTGTGCTGCATCAAGCAATTGAAGACACAATTAGAAGTACAGCTGAAATCATCTATTATGCAGTTGCATCTTTGTTTGCATATATTGTATAGAAGGTACAACAATTTAGCAATAACTGATGATAATGCCACTGTTTGTCGGTGCACTGTGGGGATTCATGTATTCATGCATGGATTACATAAGAAATAACAGAGTGGTGTCCATTTAAATGAGTGCATTCAACCAACACTTTTCCAATTCAATGAGCAGGTGCAATGTTTTCAGAGCCACACTGACAGCTGGCAAAAATAATCGCATACACGTACACCAACTGTTTTTTCCCCTATTTGTGCATAATTGCATTCACAATATGATTGTTCAGCTATAGTATATAGATAAATCCCCAGCTGAGAAATTCAATTGAGTAACTTGCTCACTGGTTAGTGAATGCTGAGGTTGTTGTATCTGTATATATACATACATATATATATATATATATATTAGGGCTGTAAAAGTTAATGTGTTAACGCATTAACGTAAAATCGTTTCAATGCAACTTATTTCTTTAACACATTAACGCAACTTTCCAAAAGTTACGCTAAATTTTGGCGAGGAAAAACTGGCATGGCCATTTTCAACGGGGTCCCTTGACCTCTGACCTCAAGATATGTGAGTGGAAATGGGTTCTATGGGTACCCACGAGTCTCCCCTTTACAGACATGCCCACTTTATGGTAATCACATGCAGTTTGGGGCAAGTTATAGTCAAGTCAGCACACTGACAGCTGTTATGATTTGAGCATATTATTTATGCTAAATCCAGTACTTGTGGAGGTTTCTGGACAATATTTGTCATTGTTTTGTGTTGGTCATTGATTTCCAATAATAGATATATACATACATTTGCATAAAGCAAGCATATTTGCAAACTCCCATGTTGATAAGA
>CAKALG010021695.1:0-11831 GCA_916700815.1 Helicolenus hilgendorfi
TGTAGGACGGGGTGTCTGTGACTCTAAAAATAAAAGAGACACGTAAAAAGATATAGACTTTTTATGTGCTACAACTATCGCTGCTTAGTGCAATAAGCCCACACAATGAATGTAACATTCAAACTTACTTTGATGTCACTACAGAGGGCTCGTGAGTTGTTGAGTTCTGAAAGAGGTCCAGATTTAATTAGCAAAAACAAAATAGGTGCCTCTCTTCCAACTCAGTAAAACCACTAAATTCAATTTTGTGTTAATTAGATCTAAATATTGCAAAACAACTACAAAGAGTTATAGTGGTAATTAATACTTACACTGAAGTGATCAGTGAGGGTCTTTGAATACTTGAGCGCAGTTTTGTGTTTGTGGCGAAACATGGCCATCTGCAGGAGAGACTGGCACTTCAAACTGCGAGACACACATAAATGTTATTAAATTATTCATAATTCATTAAAGAAAAAAAAAAAAAACAGACTACTTTTTTATGACATACTATACTATGACATTTTTATGATTTATGAGAAAGTTTGCTGTGGCCGGTGGGTGGTGATGGTTTTGGCTAGACTGTTTTCAACGTGGCTGCCGGGTCACAAACGTTCTCATTTTACAGCTAAACAATACACTACATCATGATTCTGAAAACATTTGAGGTGAGAAATAGGCATTACAGTAACAGAATCTTGATTCATATTTGATCAGCGCTGCCTAGTGTGACAGTTTGAGTTTTGAGTTATTGAGATTTGCGCTAGCGTGATTGACAGCTGCCCATAGACTGCTCGGCTCTGATTGGTTGTTTTCCTTCGGGCACAGTGAAATCTTGCAAATGTCAAAAGGAGCACAGGAGGACACAGAGGAATTTGATTTTGTTTTTTTTCACAGATTATCTTTCTACTACTGTCAGCATATAGTGGCCATTTTATAAAAATATTTTTTTATCATATTTGCTCAAAGCTACCAACTGCAGCTTTAATGAATGACAACAAATGAGAATTCAAATTCAATCAAAGTCTCCAAATCTGTCCTCTTTAGAAAAGAACCAAAACATAGATGGTGGAAAGCTTAAAAACAAAAAACAACGCTTAAGAGGAGACAAATATAACCAGTAATGTTAGGGACATTCCGGTGTGTGTTGAGAAACAGCACATGAAGTGTAACGTGCACCTTACCATAAAGCTATAAAGTCCTTTTCTGAGGGTGTAGAAGAGGCGTCCACTGAGTTTTTAAGTTTCAGTACAAACCTGTGAGAATGGAGAATGTGGCGGTTAAAACTAATGCATGAATCAAATTCAGTTATGGAGCCAAAACCTTCATATTACAGTTTCAAATTTAACCTTGCAAACAAGCAAACTAATAACAACAACAAAAACATACTAATAGTGCAGATAATAATGATAAAAGTGGGTTCGTACTTGAGCAGTTCCACCGTCTCTGCAAACATTGTGTAGGAAGACATTGAAATGTGTGGATCTTTTTCCATGGCAATGCCACTTTCAACAAAGTACATGGCCGCATCCAAATAGTTGAAAGCTTTACTGAGCTTATCTGACTACAGAGAGAGAGCAAAAATAAAAACAATTTGGTTATAAGTTACTTGTATTACTGCAGTCATTTTAGTAAATGAAATCAAAACAAACAGAGAACCTACCTCTGCGTCTGCTTTGTGCTTCAGTTTTTTGGCCTCCTTTATATAATGCTTCACTGGATACTGCCTACATGTGCAGGTGAAAAAAAGCTTTATTAGATCACTAACAAAAACTATTCATAACACAATAAAAGCAGTCATCACTGATACAAATCAAGTGCACTGTTTTAAATTAAAAAAACTGTGGCAACAATTTACATAAACTAAAAATATGATTTTTAACCTGTACCTAATAATAAAGATGAATGAAAACTCTCTGCCATCTAATTCTCCCATCCCACACTTACAATTCATCTAACCACTCTCTTCGTCATCTCCCCTCTCCATAATAATCCCATCAACTTGCCAGATTTTCCACCAAAATGGGTCATTTTGAAAAGGCAGCCGCCAGTGAACATTTATGAAATTGCAGATTGGATACATTTCACACGTTTTACATTTAATTTAAGTAAAAAAAAACTAAAACAAACTTTCAATTGTTTAATCATCTAGCAACAAGGGAACAGCAGTGACCTCCACGCTTGCACACATTTGCAACACTAGTGCTACCTTGATTACAGTCTGATTGCTGGATATTGATGTGTGCAGAAGCTATCAAATTTAGCTACATCCAAAACTTTCATAGAAAGAGAAGGTAGAGGAGACGACACAGGGGAAATAGAGAGACATGAGACCATATTTATTGAGCATCTCAGTGTGGAAAATTAGCCTTAAATGATTAGTGCATACTTTGAAAGTAATTTTAACCACTTACTGTAGGTTTTAAGGTCAGAAGGAGAGTTCCCACTACGAAGGTGACACCAAGTAACATTTATCTTAATGCTAAAACCAACACACACTGTGGGTTTCTGGGTCTCTATACTGACGCAATCCAGCAAGGTCCAGACACAGCCAAGATTTTAGGGGACATAACAAAAAAACTATAGAACAACTTAACTCAGGAGAAATGATTTATTACCTGTCCTCTAATCTGAACAAGGGCCTGTTGCTCAAAACTTCGCTGGTGGGCTGTGAAGATGACGGGACAGCGAGGCTGCTCTTTGGGGGCTTCTGCTAGGATAGCAGGGCAGACGTTTAATTACAATTTGAATGGTTTCCCCTTTTCAGGTGATAATTCATTAGTCAGCCTTTTTTCTTACAATAGCTAAGCTATGAGAACTTGCAGAAGCTAGTCTCAGGAAAAGAAGCAATGCATTAACATACATAAACTAGGTGCTCACATCCTGTTACCTTTTCAAAGGGTGGGTGTTCTGTGTACTTTCCACTGCTCTTCTTTTGCTTGCGTGAGTCTTTTTTGCTCTTCACAGCCTCCTTACTGGTCTCCTGGGTCTCCCCAGAACTGCGTTTGTGCACCTTTGGGCCTTTAGCAGCAGCGTCTTTGGGTGTCAGAGGCGGCTGCAAAGGAACAGGGTTTTTCTTTGCCTTCTTTCGCTCTCTGTCCTCTTTTGGATTGCTGGAACGTCTGTAGGTGATAAGATCAGTGAGCTTGTTTGATATGACACACTCCCACAACAAAAAGAACGTTTCATTTTAAAAATGTTAATGTTATCAGTGGTAAAAAAAAAAAAAAAAAAAAAACAAGTACGGGACGCCTCTGATTTAGGGGACCTACTCCAGTTTGACAGAAGCGTGAGTTGATGAGGTATTCTTGTTTTCCAGCCTCTGTTTCTTCCTGGGAAGTGTTGTATTATCTACCTCAACCTAGAAGACAACAAATCACACATTAACATAAAAATATAAAGTACATGTATGCTAACTAGAACAGACCTGATCCCTCATATTTCTCACATTTTGAGATATACTCTTTTCGCTGGTTTTGGTGAGTTTGTGTGTTGTAGAAGCATCACCGCCCCCTCCGTCTTTCTCTATGACCAGTGCTGATCTCTTTGCATTGCTGGGAATCTCCTGGTGGTTTCTGGAGGTCCGGGGAACTCTTGAGAGTAGACTTAGATCAATCTTTACCAGCAGGGATGTAGGAGGCCTGTGAGGGTCCCGAGAACTCTTGGCTATCTGCTCAGTCTTCTTTGAGTTCTTGTGGGTTGTTTTGTGAGGAATCTTGGCGCCCTTCTGGCAGATGGTCTCTGACTTTGGTTTGCTACAACTGATTCTGAGTGGCGGGGCAGGAGACAGCTGGTCAGGCTGAGCAGGACTTTGGGTGGGGCAGGAGCAGGGGTTAGGATATCGCACACCACATGATGGACAATGACCACACAGGACCACTTTGACTGCAGGCTGTGATCCAGCCTTCCGCTTGTCAAGTGACGTGCATTTAGAAGTCCTCTTACTGTCTCTTTTAGTGTCACTGTTGTCCTTGCTTTTCTTGCTATGTCCTGTTTTCGTCTTTACCTTGGGTCTATCTGTGAAACAGGGATCTTTGCCTCGCGTGGTGACAACCTCCTCACACTTCACGCTGATAGCTGCTTCAGTGCGATCTGGGCAACCTGCCTTCGCTGGTTTTGAGGAGTGCGTGTTGCATGAAAGTTTCCTGGAACTGCTACAGCTGTTCAAATCAGCAGAGGGGGATTTTTGGCTACTTTGATGGTTATAGTTGTCCTGAGGGCTTTCACTGTGCTGCTGGGGCTTTGCAAGCCTATCAGTGAACTCTTTGTGGTGAGATGGAAGCTGAGGTTTGGACTCCCTCGTGGGGTCGACCACCTCTACACTGAGTGCGTGCTTGGAGCTTTGAGTGGGTGGTTGCTGTTTGTGAGCAGGGCTCTCAGAGGCATGTGCACCGCTTTGACTTTCAGTGCCGGAGTTTTGCTGGCTGGACCTGATCCAGTTTCCCAACTGCCAATCACCATGGGCAACTGCTGGAGCATCAGGCTAGAAAAAAACAAAACACAAACATTTAAAAAAAAAAATTAGGAAGAGCAAACAGTTCAGATAACATGTTTATTGTTTATTTTATATGAATACAAGAACGAGCAGCAAATTACCTCGGTTTTAACGGAGTTGCTTACAGGGAGTTGAGGTGGCTCTTCGATGGTGCCTTCACTGTCCGACTCAGATCTTGAGCTACTCTCTGAGTCGCTGGAGCTGGCGGACTCTACCCCTCTGGAATGTGCTGCTTCAAATGAACTACAGCGCAAACACACAAAACACCACAATAATGTCACATAGTACTGTTATAGATAGAATGAAATAAACACTGTGGCCCACATGCCCAGGCTGTGCTGGTAAACAGTGCGTTTGGAGGGAGAAACCAATGGGAGTAATGTTTCAATTCGCTTTTTTTGACTCTACAAATGTTTTTTTTCTTCAGAAAATTAAAGCTAAAATGAATTGGTTAGTTGATTGACAGAAAATAAAATGAATCGACTCATTGTTTCAGTCATTTTTCTTTGGGTTTTCGTCTGTTGGTCGAATAAAACAAAATATTTGAATACATCATCTTGGACTGGGGGAAATTATAATAACTACTTTTGGTTATTTTCAATAAAAAAAAAACATTTAATAAAGAAAATAATCTGCAGACGATGAAATAATCTTTAGTTGCAGCTAAACCTAATGAAAATATGAATCTGTCTGAATGGCTGGTTGAAAACAGCCTGTAAACAATGGTCCTCAGGCCGGCAATTTACAGTTCTGCTGTGTGTCATATTTTGAAATGATGGCACAAAAACTGTCAAAAGCATATTCACTTACGATGAGGAGCTCTGCTGGTTGAGCTGGGATGGATCTGCAGGAGAGGACTCGTAGTTTTCTGGAAAGAAACGACAGAAAACAAACATTAGTTCAACAAAACAAACACAAGTACATGTAATTGTAAAAAAAATACTTTGTACTGTCTTCTACCAACATCAGTTCCAGACACAACAGACTTGCACTAAGTGTTGATTTTCCACGATACAGTAAAATCATTTCTATTTATTATCATGTTCCTCATTACTCACTTTTTCCTGGACATGAAGAGACATGCTGTGTTTCCTGTGAAGATACAGAAAAAAACACAAGCAAGTTTTAACCAGGGTCACACATTTGTTTGATATAGATTTGTACATTTGCATCGACATTCACACTAAACTGACAATATGTTAATTAAAGATTGATGTGTAATAATCAGTACTGTATATTCACAAGACTAAGGGTCTTGTAACTTGATGATTTTTTTCTAATCTTGCAGTTTAAGCAGTAGTGAGGCCATGAAACATTTGACCTGAGAGAGGTGAGACAAAAGGCCATGGGGTCATTAAAATCAAAAGAACATGGGGGTCCTCATCTAATTGCATGGTGATCTGATAATCCACATTTTGAGATATCCTGTGTGCAAATTCAAAAATTTGACTTGATGGTGGAGGAAATGAATATCTATAGCATACTGAATCAAAGTTCAGCATTACATGAGTCCATTTCCTGTGTAGGTGACAATTTGACCTCGGGGTGACACCAGAGGAAAGCTTGTTGAGGATCTAAAATGGAAAGGGTTCATCCATTGGGGAGAATGAATGTGAATGTGTATTTTGGTAAAATCAGAGAGGGATTTTTGCACCGAAGAGGCTACAACTTTTTCCCACTTGATTATAAGCGAACATATACTAGCTTCAGTGAAACATTGGAATACTGTTCCAAGGATTCCTCACTTATAGTGGGCTTCATCTGAGAAGGTAACGCAAGATTACTGCAACCGAGACCCCTCCTCCTATGTACACATGGGCAGCGCTGGTGAGCATAAAATAAAAGATAGCTTTCAATAATTCTCAACCTTTAAGCTCATACCTTGGCTGGGAACGGGGACTTGGAGGGTTCATCTGTGCTAGGTGTGTGTATAGCTGTCAGGAGAGGGGGCCATGAGTGGGTCATTTCCTGCAGAGGTAATTTAGTACGATTAGATTCATAATATTCTGTGTAAAATTAATCGTTAAAGTAAAGTAGTAAAGTAAAGTAAAGTACAATTTGCATGTGCATTGCATTTAAATACTTTTATCCAGGATATAGAAAATATTTTTAAATACACTTAAATGCTTTCGTTTGTGTTCACATGTACATAGTGAGTCAGTAACCTTGTATATTTGTGTAAACAGGTAGGTTAAGATGTTTTGAACTCAGATATAAGGTGTAAATGAGCCCTTTTCACATGTATATAATGGCAAAAGACAATAGCCTACCGTAAAAGAGAATTTAAACATCTGGACTTACCCTCAAGATGTCCTCGACACACTGAACTTCATTTGACCTTGTCTGCAGAAAGGAAAGGAATAATTATGAGTTTCCAAAAAGACATTGAAAAGCCTGTATTATAACCTGAAAAATATATAAGGATTTGTTGAGAAGCTAATATTTTACAGAGCAAACCATGTATGGAATTTCACAGGTCACACTTTAATCAAATACAATAAAAACCCCATTGAATCTGCAAATCAAAGACAAAAAGTTAAATACTATACACATTGTTATGCATTTCCTTTTCATGTATACAGATACGTAACTTGTATCAAAAAGGACAATTATTATTATTTAGCTTTATTCTTTCTTTAATAACGGACCTGTTTTTCATTGTGACGTGAATTTTCCGTGCCATATTAAAATCAAATCACAACGCAAGAAAACAAAGTGAAGAGGTGCATTGCATTTCAGTGTTGCCCAGCAGAGAGCAGCGTAGACCTGCTAATATTAAATGAAAAGCACTGACATTAGTTATGATGAGGTGCAGAGGAGCTTTTTTTTTTCCTTTTTTTGAGATGGAGACACATTGTGCACACCAAAACAAAAAGTGTAGTGATTTCATTTTACGGTTGCATTGAAAATTCATGTAAAAAAAAAAATTAAAAATTAATTCAGTTATTACATACGAAAGCTAAATAATTGTCCCTTTAATATGTTTTTCCATGTAATTATGACGAAGAAAATGCATACGTAAAAAAGTAAATACGGATAACAAATTAAACTAAATACTAACTTAAAAATCCTACACCCAATGAGTGAACATTTATTCAAATATTCCGTCTGCTCTGTGTATAAAACGGGGGAGTAAGAAACATCACAAACATCTATGAATACAATGCATTCCTTTACTATATCACCACTAAACTACAGCCTTAATCACTAGATGAGTGACGCAATACCGCGTATCAGGCAGCAACATAGGCCGACTTCAGATAAATACTGTGTGTGAATGAATGAGTCAACAGACTGCATTTCAGTTTGTTTTCAGGCCTGTCTTTCAGTTTTTCCTTCTGAATGGACAGTGTTTGAGATAAGGTCAGAGTGAATGGGCCCCCGGAGCAGTTATGTAAGTTGGTGACAAAGCTCATTTATTGTTCTGCTGCTGAGCCCAGGGGTGAAGTTATCAGAGGCAGCTGAGGTCACATATATACACAAAACACAAAAAAAAACACAAACCACAGGCTGCTTGCCACATATACCATGCTATGCACCTAAGACATGACACTACATACGCAAAACTGCATGCTGGCGAGCAGTATGATATTAAGAGGACATAGTGATACTAAGAGTGCACTACAGTGTCTCTAAAGAAAAAAACAACATATCCCAACAACTACAAACTTCCCACTCTGTGTTTTCTGAAATGTCAGTGTTTCGTTTTCTGAATCGTTTCATGAAAAGTTGTGTTTTAGCACTTCATGACCATCACAGTTCAGGGGACTGGAGTGTCACGACTTTGCGTCACTGAACATTTTCACATGTGTCACACCAGTTTAACTGCAATCTAGACACCTGATTAACATTTGTCTTTGCTGTGTGTGCACAAGGATGTTTGCTTTCTGACCCATGACCCCATTGTATTGACCTGTGTGTAGGAATAAGATTACTTCTTCACGTCTTCTACTTCTCAATGGTTTGGAAGCTAAAGGGACAAATCTGATTATACTGTATCCAAAAATGTCTTATACATGGCTTATTGCAGATGTGCAACTCAACTCAGGAGTGTAGAGTTGGTGAGAAATAGGGGGAATGAGTAACTGCCTAGATATCTTACCAGCAGCATATTCAGCACTGCTGTACTGCTGCAGGAGGGCAAGGGGGAGGTGTGGCGTGCTGCAGGTGCAAGGGTTGTGTGTGTGTGTTTATGAATAGAGTTGAACTGGAGTTCAGCCAAATTCTCCCAAACAAAGCAAGTCCAAGACCTTTTCAAACGCCTGGTCAGTCGAGCAAGAATATCAAAGAAGACTATGGAGAGGTTTCAGAGAACATCCTGAGATCAGCAGGCACACAATCCTCTAATCCCACGATATATTCATAGACCAGACAACATTGCTGGGAAATAATAACTAGGACTTCCCTTGTACTATCACCTCCCCCACAGTCCCTGGAAGCACCAAACAAGAGATTCAGTGGTATATGATATCGCAAGACAATTATATCTGAAGAGGAAAATATACTCATAAAATAGCTAAATCTTTTTTTTTCAAAAAGCAGGATTCAAATCATATACCATATACACCAACATATCGTCACCATACTGCACTATTTAGCCTAACGGTGTTCTTGTGTTAAACAAATGTATTATTGTTTACTTAGTATATATATATAATTTTTGTTAAAAACACAATTTACCACGAGCCCATGACTGTCGTGGGTTTAAAATCTTCAGGCTGATAGACTGAAGCCCGTTGATGGTTTGTGGACATTTGTCATTGTTTTGTGTTGTTAATTGGTTACCAATAATAAACATATACATACATGTGCATAAATAAAGCATATTTGCCTACTCCCATGTTGATGAGAGTTTAAAATACTTGAAAAATCTCCTTTTAAGGTACATTTTGAACAGATAAAAAAATGTGTGATTAATTTGCGATTAATCACGATTAACTATGGACAATCATGCAACTGATCAATATTAAATATTTTAATCAATTGACAGCCCTAGTCTAAAGGTAACAAAATCTGCCTAATGGCACCTTTAAAGCTCACTAATTAACACATTTTAACTTGTTTGTTTGATCCGTACAAAAAAGAAAGCGTAAAAACAACAAGTAGCAAGTTTAAGGGTGGTATAAGCAGGACTATTTCTATAAGCAGGACTATTTCTATAAGCAGGACTATTTCTAGCCAGGCTAGCAGCTTCCTCGTTTCTATTCTTTATGCTAAGCTAAGCGGCCATATTACATGATATGTAATACAGTTATGAGATCTAAGACAATATACTCACCTCCAAAAATTGTGGCAGTATCTTCGTTTTGCCCAGATCAGATTTGTTGATTAACTCCGGTAGAGGTACATATGGCTCTGGTGAAGGTTTCAGCTCAGGAGACTCGCTGACCACCTGGTCCTGACCATCCATGGGCCGCACATATGCTGTTGGCTTCTGGGTCATGACTACGCTGGGCTGCTTAGACGATAGGAGTGAAGGGAAGGTCTGGGAAGGTAGGGCGTTACCCTTGTTGGCTTGAGGCCGAGATACATCTTTGGGAGACTGTTTTAGGTTAAGTGTGGAAACATCCATGGTGCTGGCAGACTCAGAGGGCAGATCTGTGGACCCTTGAAGTTGATGTCTATCAAAGGCGTCCTTAGTGTCCGTGTCATTGTCATCATGGTCACTGGAATGTGGAAAGGGTGGTGGCTTAGCATCAGGAGACCGAGAAGACATTTCGTGGGGAAGGCTGACACGCTCCCTGAGATCTGAGTGGGCTTCACTCTTCTTTTGTTGATGTGCCGAGAGGCTGAGCTGACTGTGGTTCAATGACGCGTTTGAGAAAGTGGATGAATGTCCGTGGTGGTTAGGAGAAGAAGAGGCAGCGGACGTCCTCATGGGCTGAGAGGAGTAACCATTACTAGAGGGGGCTTTCTGACTCTGGGTGGACATGTAATGGACCTGGTTATGGAATGGAGGTTTGATTGGTTTATCTGTGTTCGGCTGACCCTGATCTGACTGTGAGGAGGTTGCATAAGTAGGAATGGGTAAAGGCTCGATGGCAAAGGGATGTGGATTATTCACATCTTCATAACTGCCCAGCATCCTCTGGATTCGAGTGGAAAGCTCATCCCCTATGTTTGTCTGCAAAAAGAAGAACATATATCTCAGTTTACAAAACAGTCTTTTAATTTTCTGAAATCCTGCCATCTCCTCTGCGCCTTTTTTGTGTACAAATATCATACATTTTTAGTTACAGTTGTTATTTTCCAAAAAGATGCAGGAACTGGCCATCAGTTAAAGACAGAGAGAGCAATCTTTGTAGTAAAAATGCAAATATTACATTATCATATACTCCATTACAAGGGACGCTCATTTTCAGTTTCATGCTTGTATTTGGGGTTTCTACTAGAACATGTTTACATGCTTTAATATTCAAAAACACATTTTTCTCATACTGTCTGAATATACCTGTATTCACCCTCTATCTGAAATGCTCAGTTTTAGCACCTGTCTTTTTCGAGACCCCCTCCAGGAAAAGCCCAGTCTGTTCTGATTGGCTTGAGAGAAAAATATGAGGCACCTTTGCAAAGGTAGTTCTCAAGCTGTGGGCGATATATTCTAATGAGCTTGCATGTGACATAGGAAGGGGAGACAAATCTGAATGGCCCGTTGAATCACTTTTTCTGATCTAGGCAGCTCACGGAAAAACTGACTGGGTTGTCTTATTTCGCAATTTGTGTGTTGGTAGGCACTCCACATACTCAAATGTATGTGCACCAGCACTGAAAAGTTAGTTTTTTAAGATATGTCCCCTTTAAATAAACTAAACATGATTTTTTTTTTTTTATTACCATTATTATGGAAAGCACAAACATCAATTAGATCATAATTTGTTGTTTGCTAAAAAGATGTAGAAGAACATCTGGCTGACCTGTCAAACTAAACAGACAACTTTGTCTGCAAACATTTTTTTTTTCTGTTTAAACATAATTTGCCATTTCTTTTTCACTGTTTCCCAATAATGTTTTTGTTTTCACTGTTATGGCACTGACCCTTTCCAACTTTTTTTTAAAAAGAAGTCCAAAATAAGCATCTTTTTATCCATAACAAATACAGTAGAAGCCCTGTGTCATCAATAGAGCATTTAACTCCGGATATGTGGGTCTTTACCTTGTATGGTTCCCCAAAGAGTGGCACATTCTCAGGGTTGAGTTCTTTGGCTTGGCTTGCTTCTTGGTTCCTCTGTTCCCATGCTTGGAGGCGAAGACGATTCCTTTCTTCATTGTATATACTGTAGAGAATTACAAAGAAAAACAGATCTTAAGTCATCTTTAAAGTCATTTTGTATTTGTCTTTGATTTTCTAGGATTTCAT
>CAKALG010021696.1:0-15252 GCA_916700815.1 Helicolenus hilgendorfi
CGCAAGTCTGGGGGCACACCTTTCTCACGAGACGTAACGCCGGGTCCTGCAGCCTGACACGTCTAACTACCGGTGCCCCCTCAACCTCCATCCCAGACTGGGAAGTATTACACAACCCTCAAATGCATGCATGCATGCATTACTTTCTAGTGGCACTCTTGACGTTCAGGAGCGAGCACACGTGGACCACCTGGAGTGGCACTTGATAGAGTTGAGTCAGGAACTCACACCTGAATTACCTGCTGATCCCAATTGGAAATGCAAGATCATTATTTCACCCATTAGTGGATGAAATTAAGCATAAAGCAATGCATCGCCTACAGGCGAGGCGTTTCTCCATCTGCATTCTTGTCTGTATTTGTGTTCTTATGGGCGTCATCAGGCTCGGTGTAACTAGTGCTCCAATTTAAATAGTAATGCAACACTAAATCCACTTTTTTGAGTTTGTACAGTTTATCTACAGTCACTTTTTTACACCATTAGTTGATCCGGGTGTGTAGTGTTCATTGCAACAGAAGATGTTTGTCTTATTCTGTCGTCTTGATCAGTGTTTCCCAAACTTTTTTTCAATAATGTACCCCGTTTGAAATACGTTTTTCCAAATCTTGTGTTTGTTTGACCCACCCATCCTGAGCAGACTTTCATGCTATTAATACTACGCCACTTGCTCCGACCGCCTCTGTGTGTTGTATTCTGATGCCAAGGGGCACTGTCCAATCATTGTTATTTGACGAGTTGGGAGTGACACCGGGTTGATCTGAGAAACACTACTCTAGACCCCCCGAAAATCCTACCCTACCTTGGAACATTCCACCATTGAACTACGTGAGAATGTCACATTTGGCCACCAACCCGACCTCCTCCCAAACAAACCCCACCTGACACATAAATATAGAAATAAACCATCAGCCGTCAGTGTGGACAATGTGGATTATGAAAGCTTGAGAAACACTACTACAACCTCTTCTAGAAAGCTAATAGTTTAAAGGGTAGATCAGTGTTACAGTTTGGTGGGAACATTGGTTGTGTTTCCTTACAATGAAGCATCTTCATTTCCTTTCCCCCTGACTGTCTTTGCTCACGTTCATATCTTTTGTTGACAGCTGGATCTGTGTTGTTAAGCTTGTTGGAAGATATTTGCACCCTTATGACCCATCAAAACAACTTCTACATCCTCATATTCCCCCGCAGCTTTTTGTTTATGTGACCCAACTGGCATCCAGTGTAGATGAACAAACAAACACTGTGTTTCTATTTCATGCAAAGTCAGCTTTATTGGGAGTACGCTCCGACCTTAATATCCAGGATTAAGTTAGGTGTTCACCCTAATTATCACACAGGGAGAGGTAATGAAAGGCAGTGTTTTGGTAGATGACTAAGATGCTGAACTAAATCCCCGGCTGGAAACTGTTAAGAAGAGTGGAAACTATTTTCCTTTTTAGGGAACAACTTTTTTAAAGTATGTAGTTTTACCAAGAATTCTTAATTGATTTATTATTCCTCATTGTATTGATTGTCATCTTGAAACTGTGTATAATGTAGTGCCTGTATCTGTAAGATAGATACAAGACTTGGACACATGAGACCAGAATTTGCATCCTGTGTTGCATGTGCAGGTTTAGGCTATTAAAACTTTTAATTGAGGTTAGGAAAAAGGTTGTGGTTTTGTTAAATATTTAAAAAGTAAATTCCTCCTGTGTTGTGCTTCAAGTTGAATTTTTTAGTAGTTAATGAATAGGCTCACCACAATCTTCCTGACTTTAACTTTAAGTGTGCTGAAGCGCCCAAAGGTGACCATAAAAACATTACTCATGCTGTAGTTACCAGGAGTTAACAGCTCTGGTTATTACTGTAGGAAAACAAATTAAATGTTTTGACAGTGAACATGTTGCTTATACTTTTACTATAAAAATCTCAATGTTTTGTTAAAAAAAAAAATCACACACTGTGTTAGTCACTTGTACTCACTTTATTAACGACGTGGCGAGACATTGGAACGTGAGTAGAAGTAATCGACAGCGTGTATGATTTGTTTTTTTGTAGTAATTGTTACTCGCTATCCTGTTGGCATTACATTCAAACTGGCAGCGAATGTTTCTAAAATGTGAACACGGTTTCTGCCAGAAAACTTGTTTAGCCGGCGGCCAAGTGTCGCCAAGTGGGGGGTTGCTGAGGAGCAAAACTCAGAGGAGCGGCTTGTCACTAAAATCAGAATAGCAGATCAACCTTAAAGGTCAGTCCACCTTAAGCGGGTGAGCCTGAGCTGTTGTTGTCGCTAACTTTGGGGTTAACCCCTTCACTTTAATCTGCAGGTGACAAGCAAGACACGGGGACGGGAACTTGGCCTGGGAGTTGTGTCATTTATTAACCGACAGCCTAAACTGTACACACTGCAATGCTGCGTTCACAGCTATAATGTTACTGATAATTTCATAATTACTGTCCGTCACACACATGTATGCTCTCTCTCTCTCTCTCTCTCTCTCTCTCTCTGAATGCAAATGAGTTTTATATGAACAGAACTTTTATAAGACACAGTTGCAAAATACACACATTAAAAGATTAATCGATACATCTTGTAGCATGCAATGATATGAATATTAATAAGACACATTAAAAGGGAAGGCACTGGAGGAAGTTGGTAAACAGCACCTGCAGCATAGACTATAATAATATGTAAATGCTGCTTATTTTATTGTTTGTTTAAAGGGGACGTGTTTTTTTTGTTTTTTTTGGGGGGTGACGAGGCGGACTTCCGTCAGCCAGTGTATTGTAAGCCCGGCGGCCCTAACGTTGCCGATTGTGCGGTCGAGAGAGAGGGAGCAAGTGAGTTTTAGTGGAGCGGCTGCTGAGTCAAGTGCGACACCTGTAGTGGTTAAATGTGGTGTACTGGTCTGGTGTTGTGGCTTAATATCAAACTGATTTGAAATTATTTACACCGGCCCAACTCTAATACCGCCACCATCTGACTCTCTCCGCCCACAGCTTAAGAACTACCTTTGCAGAGGTGCACCATATTTGTTTCACAAGCCAATCAGAGCAGACCGAGGAGGGGATCTTAAAGAGACAGGTGCTAAAACGGAGCTTATACAGGTACATTCAGACAGACAGTTTGAGAAAAATAATGTGTTTTTTGAACATGAAAGCATGTACACATGTTCTAGTAGAAACCCAAAATACAACCTGGAAATGAGCATAACATGTCTTTTTTGTTTAATACATTAAGTGCTGACAGAGTCCAACACGTTATTGTCACTTCCTCGAGGCCCACTGGGCTAACTCACTGTTGGATGCAGGTCAATGCTTCAGATGTCTTCCTCTAGAAATTATTCTTTGTCTGTAAATTGTTAAGACCACGTGTGGCTTCATCATATGGTTCACATATGATGAAGCCTCTGAGTCGTCACCATTAATCTGAGCCAATATCACCTCGCATACGCTTTAGATTCTTGCTGACAAGAGATAAGTGAGCAGATCTGATCACCAGAGTGGAGATGTACCAGATCCTCAGTGGGGGAACAACCAGTAGGGCTTCATTTTGGTCTTAACAACACGTTTGTTGTTTCCTCTGCACACCAGCTGCTGCTTCCCCTGTGAGGATTCATTGGCAAAACAACAAAAGAGTGCATTCTCAGGTGCTTTATTGCTGTTGTTAGTGGTGTTGATTACAAGGTCTGGATAATGGACAATTACAGGAAAATGTGACTTTAGGAACGTTAGCCACATGTGATGTGCATGAGGAGAACAGGAGCAGTGTGCTGTGTTTTAATTCAGTCATATATCATGAAGCACATTGTTTTCAAAGACAGGTGAACAATAGTGGAAGAAACAATGTGAATGTTTGTTTTCACAGGTATGTTTTCCCAAGGTTTTTATGGTTTTTACGACAATGACTGGGAAGTATTCCATGAATCTAACCGCACACACAAACATCTTGTGGTTATCTTCTGGTCTTCAGGAGGTGGGAAGAGAAAAAGAAGACGAGTCCAGGCTCCAGGCTTCTGTCCTCAAGGAGGTTTTTGGTGTCCGTTGATCGGGCTCCCTGCCTGAGGACAGAAAAATAAACTGTAAGTGAAGATGGCCAAAGACAATAAACATAAAGTGTGTGCAAGAAGGGAAATCAGAGAGAGAAATGCCTTTAGGAGAAATGTCCGAGTAAGTGATGGCAGGTCAAAAGGCATTTAGATATCACGGTTAAAACTGGGCTTAATTTGGCTGTGTATGTTTTTTAGGGTTTAGGTTGCATAATTGTAGATAGTAAGTGGGTTATAATCAGTGGGCTACCTCTGGGTCTGAAAAGTGAAGCCAATGCTGAAGTGCCTTAAACTGTCATTCTTTCTAACAGCCAGCAGGGGGCGACTCCTCTGGTTGCAAAAAGAAGTCTGATTGTATAGAAGTCTATGAGAAAATGACCCTACTTCTCACTTGATTTATTACCTCAGTAAACATTATAAACATGAGTTTATGGTCTCAATCACTAGTTCCAAGTCTTCTTCAATACATCATGATGTTCATTTAGTAAATTATGGTCCCATTTAGAGTCAAATGGACCATAGAGCAGGGGATGCTTTAAGGCGTTGTAGGGTCTGGGAGTTGTCCGTGTTTTCGTCTTAAAACTTTAACCCTTTCATATTGTGTTTTCAGTTCATGAAAGTTAATTGTAACATTTTGGTCACCTAAAAATGCCTTATTCAGCGTTCGGTTGTACTTAGCTCCACCCTCTCGTGTCACTTCTGGTTGCAAAAAACAAAGATGGCAACGTCATAGTAGCTCTTCTCTGTACCTTCTCAATTTTTTCTACATATTTTAATTCATGAGGACATCAGACTGGACTTGCAAATTCAAGATGAGATCTCACCAGCATAGAGTTTACCTTTTTGATTTAGAATAGAAGCCAAAGACATGGAATTCCAGTGTTTTTTTGACAACAGCCGCTGCCGCCATTTTGGACTGAAATGCTTAATATATTTATAATGTTTTTATTGTTCAACACAGGCCCTTTCAGTAGAGACATTAAATATGACAATAGAATATAAATAACATTGTATTACTTTTGTACGGCACTTTGTAAGTGGACGTTTTACTGGCGTCCCGTAGTCGTTTTCAGTCCAAAATGGCGGAGGCGTAGCTCTGCTGCTGGGCGCCGATGTTGCAATGGAGCGAACGATTGACTTTCACTTCTTGGCAATATACATTTTTTGCCTATATCCTCTTCCACTTGCTGAACCACTAATTCCCCCAACAAGTGTGTAAATGCCCTGGATTTAATTTTAGGAATCCAACCAACGCTATTAAAGAACGATACTCATGTCTATTAAGCCATTATTTGAGATACTAGGTCATTATTTATGAGATACTATTAACTATGTTATCACTTCATTTCGCTGTGGGTAAATGCTCCCATTTTCCTGCATTTAATTCCAGTAACCACACCAGCAACTAAGAACGATACTCATGTCTACAGAGTGCGAATCTACAGTTATATAAATCATGTCAGAGCTGGTGATGTGTTTTATCATGGTTGTTTCCTCTCTGTCTCCGGCGGTCCCCGCTCCTCCAGCTATATTTCCTCCCTCTCTCAGCTCGGCAAAAAAAAAGGCATCATCTGCACTCAATCAGAATAATTATACTAAGAAATGCAGCGCAGAGCCTGTGAGAGGTGAGGGGAATGAAGCACAGAGGCTATTGGCAATCGCCTCCCTGCAGTCATTATTAGTCATCCCTCTGCTGCTTTGGAAGAGGACCCGGACGGCTTGGGAGGAAGCCATGTGCAGCCGACAGACAGACAGACAGAGAGAGAAAAGGCCTGACGTGACTCCGGTGCCCAGAAAGCATCAGCAATCTCTCAAGGCTTTGGCAGCGCTGCAGCTCCTCTCGGGACTGGCACACCAGTATTAGCCTTATGTTCTGTCTGTCAGGCTTCCTCTTAGCCACGGATTTTAAAAACACTGAGCGTCACTCTGAAGATGTGGGAGCTTTTAAAAATCCCAAGCGAAACACCTTTTGGTTTCTTCACCATAAAAGTGTTTGACGTCCTGTCAGGATTTGTGAACGCTTCCTGGAGCAGCTCTTTTGTGGGACATTGTGGGGTTCCTGTTTGATTGCAAAATAGCTTTGCAATCAAAAGTTCCTCAAAGCCCTCTAACTTTTTATAAAGCATGAGACAGTCAGAAAAAATAAAACACTGATTAGACTCCAGTGCCCATGAAGTATCGGTTTTATGAACGTTCTGGCAGCCCTACAAGTCCACAGGGGACTGGCAGCCGTCCTCAGATGACTATCTGTGGTTTGAATTTCTAATTTCTCCCCTGAGATCTGCACTTGTATCTGATCCAGGGCTTTTAAAAGACTGAACTGGTCACTCTAACGGTAGAAGATCTATTCAAAAATCCAAAGGCAGTGTCGCACCTAAGCCCTAAAAGATGAATTAATAAACCCTCACATCAGAGGTACTATCATTATATAAAGACTAGGGCTGTCAAAGTTAAAGCGATAATAACCTGTCAATGCAAATTTGTTTTAATGCCTCTAATTTCTTTAACGCATTAACGCAATCAATCTTTCAGAGGTTGTAGCGGGCTCAGTTTTGAAAATACTGGTATCATCTAAACTAATGTCTGTTTTTCTTGTTTCTTGTGCAGACGTCGCTGCAATCCTGATCGCCGTAATGAACTTGGTGAGTACAATATTATTATTACTGATGGAAAGAATTGACAAAAACTACAAAAAATAAGTTGTAACATACTGGAATTGTTTTTAAGGCACCTATTTTTTATTGAAAATTGTAGATTTTCAAAAAGGGACAGAACAGTTTAAAGTGTTTTTCACACATTTTTATGCCCTCAACATTGGTGTTTCCAGCTGAAAAAAGACACTGATCATCCAAATTTACTGTAACGTAAGTAAGTAAAGACCTTTGCAATGAGAAAAGGTGATCAGTAATTCAAACACAGGAGAAACATGGGGTGAAACACAAACAAGCTGCTGATTATGCACCCTTTCTCCAAATAGTTAAACTGCAGAAGTTTGAGAACAATTGTTTTTCTAAAATCTAATTTGTACCCAGATTTTTTTTATAACAACTGTAATAAGGAGCCCTATTCATAGTTGGCTTATGTTCCCACTAGTGGCTTTTAGGTGATACGGTAATGTCTTCCACTGATCATTCTCGCTCCTCGTCTCTTCGACGCTGCTGAAAGCTCTATGGAGTCGTATGTCCTTGTTAAAATACTAAGCAGACAGACAAAATAAAGCACTGATGAGACGCCAATGCCCATGAGGGTTCGGAGTTTTCGAAAATCCTGGCATCACAACAAACCCACAGCGGACTGGCAGCTGTGCCCAGATGGATATTAACCCTGAGTTTTGGGATTTCTAAGATTTCCCCCTCGAGATCGGAACTTCGATCCCGAGATTTTAAAACACTGAACTGATCACTTTAAAGATACTGGCCCCTTCTAAAATCTGAACAAACTGAATAGTAAATGACAGTAAATTAGAGTTAAATCATCCTGAAGGAGGTGGCTGTCCTCTCTAGAAAAAATGGACAGCAATGGTTGATTTTTTGAACAGTTTAAAACATCCAACCATTTTTTTTGTAAAACACAACATAGACATGCCATCACCTTTGATAAGATTTATATGGCGAACTTGTTAGCAAGCAGTTGCTTATTTACACATCCAGCTGGTAATATTTTCATTCATTTGGAGTCGTGTTTGTGTTGATATGATAAATGTAAATCCAATATTCACTCTTCTTTTTGCTCTGTTTTTGGTCCCCACCAACTCCTGAGGGTCTCTTTAGCTGCTAAATCCTCCACTATGTTAAACACCTAGTCTCTAACTTTGTTTGCTGTTTGCTGCTGAGCAGATAGTGAACAGTCAGTGACTTTTTAGAGCTATTTCACTGAAAAAAGCTTCCTGCTGTGGTCGAAAATGACGCTATGAGAGCTGAGAGAGTGAACCAAAACTTTAACGTGGCAGCCGGACAACAATGAGCTGAGACTCACTATGAAGCTCCGTAAAGAGCTGGAGATTCAGGAGGTTTATCACTACCAGTAACCCCTTTCACATTGTTTTCACATCGTCATTTGAAATATTGTTATTATTAAAATAACGACTATAGCCGCTTTAATGTTCAGTAGAAACGTGACGTTCATACACTTCCGGAAAAACTCTTACAAAGGAGGTCAGGGTGGATGGATGGGTGTACAAAACGACTAAAAGATACTCTCTGTGTGCGTTCGTTCTTCTTTAAGGAACATTCTGCGGTTATTGAGTGATTGCATAAAGGCTTTCAAGCTGAACCAGTGATGAGACTCCAGTACCCATGAAGTTTCAGAGCTCTGGCTGAATGACAACCCCTGTAGGGACTGGCAGTCACGCCCAGACGAATATTAGCCCTGTTTTTTTGTTTTTGGATGTCTTCTATTTCAGTCCCCAGATCAGTTCTTGTCTTTTGATCCAAGTGTTTTAATACAGAAGTGGTCGCTCTTGAAATAAAGGTTCATCTGAGGGTAAAATACAAAGAGACAACGAGCAATTGGATTTTCTTACAGGTTTGTTTTAAGAACTGCGATTATTCCATTAGTCGATCGAAATAAAATCAATCGACATCTATTTTGATAATCGATTAATAGTTTTAGGTCATTTTTCCAGTAGAAATGTCATCCATTTTCTGGTTCTAACTTCTCATATGTGAGGATTTGATGCTTTTCTTTGTCATATATGATAGTAAACGAAATATTTTGGGTTTTTGCGCTGTTATTCCAACGTGATCTCACAGGAAGGCGTATAAATAGCACATAATTTTAGGGACATTCCTCTGGTCATAATAATGCATTTTAGGCCGCTTGAGTGTCATTTCACGCCGTGGGGGTTAATGTTGTAAAACAGCTTTTCATGTGTCATTTAACGACACACTGTTACCATGAAACAGTAAGGTATAGGCAACAAAACCACTTAATTAGGTTTAGGAAAAACATCATGGTTGGGCTTGAAATAAAGCAAGTTATGTAAAAACGTCACTAGCGTAACTTCAAAATAACTCAACAACACTTTGGGACATGAACACCCATGGACAGGACCATCCATGTCCCCTCCCACCAACTGTAAGCAGTCTCTTTCACTTTTTATTCTACCTCACTAGCTCTGAGCGTAGCCTATTCATGCATATGCATTTAGGTTACAGTCAGTACAGACTACATGGCGTGAAATGAAGCAAGAACGTCGTTGTTATTGCATGCGAAATTACTTACAAATTGCATTTGGCGCAACGTATTCTCATACAACGGTTCGTTATTCATCAGTTTTTGTGCGTTTTCTTACGAATGTCCAGCAACATGTGTCAATTTTTGCTCCAGTCTTTTCAAAATAAACTTCCGTCTTCAACAAAACTACTTAGTTAGGTTTAGGAAAAGATCGTGGTTTGGGTTAAAATAACTCCGGAAGTGGCGTAACTTAAGTACGGAAGTTACGCGACAAATAAATCAACGTTGACTTCCGGTACACGAGACACAAACAGTGGTCTCCTGCGTAAAAGTGCGGTATTTTCTGACTCACCCATCCACCAAGACCTCCTGGTTCACAATTTTGTGGATTGCATACAAATTCATTTTGTGGGATATATACGAATTATAGTGCATTACTTTTCGTAGGTATAGCTAGAGTATTTGAACACCCTGTTTAGTGAGGTTATTCCAATGAAATAAGCAATTTGAATACATCATCTTGACTGTGGGAAATGGGCATTTTTTCAGTACTTTCTAACATTTTATAGACAAAACAATAAAACAAATGAATAATTGAGAAGGTAACAGACACATTATTCAATAATGGAAATAATCATTAGAGTGCTGAACCATTATGGCTCCACGACTGGTTGCCAAAGAGCTTTCAGTACCTCAAAGCAGCCTCTTTACTTTAAACAATCTACAGAAAAAACACACTCTTAACCCTGTTCAAGACGTACTTCTAATTTCTGGAAGAACTCACAGCACAGCAACTCCTCCGGGGATTGGCAACCGTACTCGGATGAATATTAGCCCTCCCTAATAAATCTCTAATATTTCACCCGAGGTTTGCTCGTGTCTCCCGCACAAAGATTTCAAAACGCTGAACCGATGAACTCTGACATGTAGAACATTTCTTCAACACATGATGCGATTTTTAGCCATGAAGCATACATCAATTAAGAAGTGGTACCTGGTTAAAGAGCTCCTTATACAGCATGTTTGACTTCTCCACCTGAGCCTCCAGGTCAGCCACCGCTTCTGCATCCCACGATGTTATACTGCTTCAAAAGAAAGGCAGGTTAGACGCTAGGTTAGAGTATGTAGGAGTGGGTCTCAGTGGGAAATGTATAGAAATGATAGGAGATGAAGAGGAATTTTGTTTTCTTTATTTAATGTCCGTGGGAGTGTCTTTAAAACACTCCAGAGCTGATTTCTGGCAACAGATGTTCAGCTTCATCGTAGTGATACGTTTACTGTACGTTGCATCTATCGGTCTGTCTGCGTCCTTACCCGTCACAGCAGTTAGTGTCCTCTAGAGGACAGAGGACGCTCTGTGTGGGACTGTCATCGTGTAAACTCTTCAGTTTCTCGGCCTTCTTTTTCAACAAGATGACCTGTTGCAGCAGAGCATCTCTCTCCTCCATCAGGGTGTCTTTGAATCTGTAGAAATTGAAGAAGGTTTGTTGACGCACAGTTAGTGGGTGATTCTGCATTTCAAGTACACTCCACTGTTCTTCATATACAATGTACAACATACAGTAGGTGAGTGTCTAATTAAAAGAAGAAGTAATACAAGGCCTGGCTACATATGGAGGTCTGTAGAGTGCGTCCATTCCCAGAGATCAGATTAACATCCTTTACGAGCAAGAAACAGGGCTCAATGGGCTGTATTTTGTGCAGCAAGTTTAGTTTTCGTTTTTATATATTTAGTTTTAGTGTCAGAGTTTGAGTGTGTTTATTACACTAATTATGAAAGTTGGCTTTCAGGGCTTTTTTAATGTACTTTGAGGGCACAAATGAAAGTTGTTTACATCAGCTCTTGTGTATGTAGACGCTGTGTGTGTGATTGTAAAAGTTCAGGGAGAAAATACTAGTGGTGCCACGGTTCGATTTTTATTGCGCTTTATGGGTCACGGTTTTGGTTCTGTTTGTTTTGCACATTTTGCACAGAAGAATAATACAACCATTCAACACCATGTGTTTGAACTCCAAGATATATAAATTAGGGCTGTCAGAGTTAATGCGATAATAACACATTAACACAAATTCATTTTAACACCACTATTCTTTAACACATTAATGCAACTTGCGATTTTTAGGTTGTAGCAGGCTCAGTTTTAAAACTAGAGTGACGATACTGACATCGTGTGAAACTAGAAAACCTAAGGAATCTATTGGTACCAACCATGTCACACTAGCTTGTCGTGAAGGAGGTTAAATAGCGAGGAAAACCTGGCATGGCCATTTTCAAAGGGGTCCCTTGACCTCTGACCTCTAGATGGGTTCAATGGTACCCACGAGTCTCCCTTTTATAGACATGCCCACTTTATGATAATCACATGCAGTTTGGGGCAAGTCATAGTCAAGTCAGCACACTGACACACTGACAGCTGTTGTTGCCTGTTGGGCTTGAGTTCGCCATGGTATGATATGGGCATATTTTTTTATGCTAAATGCAGTACCTGTGAGGGTTTGTGGACAATATTTGTCATTGTTTTGTGTTGTTAATTGATTACCAATAATGAATATATACATACATTTGCATAAAGCAGCTTATTTGCCCACTCCAATGTTGATAAGAGTATTAAATATTTGACAAATCTCCCTTTAAGGTACATTTCGAACAGATAAAAAATGTGTGATTAATTTGCGATCAATCACGATTAACTATGGACAATCGTGAGGTTTATTACGATTAACTGTTTTAATCCTATCCCTAGAAAATACCCACCTCTTGACACAACACATCCAGTAGCGCTGTTGCTGACAGAGCCACTCAAACTGCTCTGCTGTCCCCTGGAGTTTCCTCAGACTCCCCTCGTTCTCCTGCTGCAGCTCCCTCACCTCAAACACAAGACAGCATCACTTTATATTTTCAACCAGGATGTGATTGAGACAACAAGAACGCAGGGAATGATGATTGTCTGGGCTTAGATCAGTAAAAAAAAAGACTCTTGAACTCAGTGGCGTCATCTGGAAAGATGAGGGAACGCAACAGGGTCGGACTTAATCTCCCCGACTCCCAGGATTTTCACAATAATTCACTGACTTTATCCTCCGCAAATAAATGTTCTCATTAAGTGTGTCTCTGACAGGGCGGTCTGTTGTTTCGCTCTGCGTCTCGTCCGAGAGATAGCCGTAGAGCTGGATTGTTTGCTGTGTGATGGACTGGTTGAAACTGAGGCCAGGAAGGGAGTGAGTCTTTGAAGCCAAGCGTAAATAAAAAAAAGATCCTGACAGTGTGTAGGAATGTTTCACTAATGCCCAGACTCAACACACATTAATACGAAACTAATGCCAGGAAAACAAAATCTGAATTAGTGCGTTCTCTCGGGTGGTTGTAGTTTTTCAAATTTTGGCCACAGTACATAAATTTGAACCTTGAAGTTTTACGTTTCATGAAATTAATTATTCAAAATCCAGCAGCGGAGTTGTTATTCTCTCTTTTTAACTGGCACGCTGACCTGAAACCAGCCTGAGAACAGTGTTAAACCATTACGTGTGATTGGGGGGTAGCTGGCAGCGAGACGATGTTGTGCTGCATTATTTCTGGAGGAGTTGGCTGTAAGCTTGACAACGAGAAATACTCCACATTCATTATAAAAACCATTAAAAGTACATTACTTATCTATGTATGCTCAAGCAAGAAAAAGGCCAAAGCAGTGTTGAACAACGTGTTTAATCCTGACATCTGCTGGACAAAAGTCACATTACAACCACTGACCTTTAAATTGTGTTACAGTAGATGCTGGTTAGAATTTAAAGGTTTGGTTTGATGCTGATTAATAATCTCACTAGGGACGGGTCATGTTCAATTCATTCATTAGTCTTATTAATATATAGTCACATAAACTCAGCCCACAATGTCTAAACAGTAATTTCAGATTATCCTAATATTTACATTTCACATCAGACTGCAGATGGACATTGAAATTGCACAGGGATTTTGGCATACATGTTCGCTTTTTGTTTAATTTTATAATGAATATGCTGTGTACTTGAACCAAAGACAATTGTTGTCATGCTTTGATAGATGATAACATTTTGATTTTAGTTTCTTCATGTAACTGAAAAATAGAAATTACTATTGTGCTCTCTGTATCAGCATTGTTAGTTTTTATACATTTTATAGACCAAACGATTAAGCGATTAATCAAGAAAATAATCAGCAGATTAATTGATAATGAATGAAAATTAACATACAGAAAACTTTCTTTTTCTTTAACTCTGTTCATTCACAGTAAACCTTGACATTACTTTTGCTGTTACTTTAGCTCATACAGGCAAATCTGTAAGAACTGACTTGATACCCACAGACCCAAAACATGGCGGAGCTGCATTCACGTCTGTACGTTTCTGTTCCCTTACCTCCTTCTGATGAGCGGAGCGTAAATCCATCAGCTTCTCTGTCAGAGTTTGGTTGGTGTCTTGTAGCTCCTCCAGCACAGCTGTCTTACTGTTGGAGACAAATACAAAAAGATTTCATCTTATCGAATCCTTCTCCAAAGGGAGGCGTATTGAAATGGGAAAAAACGTTATTTCTATTACTTTACATTGGTTAAAGTGACTGAAATGACAAAGTAGTAGCATGAAGATGTTTCATTTAAAGGCCTTTAAGTCTAATTTTGAATATAATATGACTGCTTGGTGCTCATAGGGCTCTTAACTGAAATAATGTTCCTTATATTTTAGTGTTTTTCAAGGTGTTTCTTCCACAGATCTGTCTATTCATCTGGATTTCTATTCTCAACCCTCCATGGGTCCTTGCTGCTCTCTCGCAGATAAGAACATGAAATGTCATGATTGTATCAGTGCATTTACTGTAAGAGTCAATAAGAATTTTATAGGGAAATGTAAAAAAAATATATATATATATATAAATATGAACCTCTCTGCTAATGTAAAGATTTCTCTCAACTCCTTGACTTGTGGCCTGGAATCATGATAACGTATTCTGACACTAAGCCAACTCTCCACGGGGATTTAAAGTCAGCAGATTTAGGCACGGCGCTGCATTTCTGCTGACTTTAAAAATCGCAGGTCCGAACTCGTTGTTTTCATTCAGTCTTGAGACAACACAGTCAACGACAGTTTGAGATGAAGCTCTTCTCTGTGGGTTTGCAGAGCAGCTGGTGACAGCTTCACTTGGCTTCAGCTTGCTGGAGATGGTAATCAAACGTTTTATATTAATTTAAATGTTTCTTTTCTTAGTCCACACCCTTATCTGGGTTAATGTTTGTTTTTTATATTGTGTTCGGTTTTAACAGCTGGGTGGAACATGGAGGAATGTGTTTAAATCAAACCATCAACAATTCAGCATGGTTAACGAAAACAAGGACGTTACCACAACCGTTTTTTCAGGTATTTCCTTCACAACTCAGAGCTGTGACAGGTCTGCGTCTGAAGCACAGTGAGGGTTTGTACTCAAGCTTTATCTGAAAACTTGTGCACATCATACACTGTCTAAATGAACATCATGCTGTATTGAAGAAGACTTGAAACTAGCGATTGAGACCATAAACTCATGTTTACAATGTTTACTGAGGTAATAAATCAAGTGAGAAGTAGGGTCATTTTCTCATAGACTTCTATACTATCTGACTTCTTTTTGCAACTGGAGGAGTCGCCCCCTGCTGGCTGTTAGAAAGAATGCAAGTTTAAGACACTTCGGCATTGGCTTCACTTTTCAGACGCGGAGGTTAGTTGTGCACATTAATATTAGTATCACCATCATTGATGCACAACAAGTGGATATACAGCACAAAATTAAGACCACCCACTCAAAGTGATTACCACCAATATTGACAAAAACCGCAAAACTTTAATAATATAATATAAGTTTTCTGGAAAAGATCTAATTTGCTTCAGTCTTATGTCTCTATGACACATATTCAGCTGGGCTGAAACTAAATAATATGAATTAATCAGTTAATTATTTTTTCAAATAATTATTTATTGTCTATTAAATCAGAAAACGTGAAACCTACCTGCGCAGCTCTGCCTGCAGGCTCTCTGTCAA
>CAKALG010021698.1:0-13905 GCA_916700815.1 Helicolenus hilgendorfi
AAGCCAGCGCTCCCTGGACCTTGATACCTCACCGCAGGATGGAGGGAAGCCCCGCAAGAAACTGGAGAGGATGTACAGCGAGGACCGAGTGTCTACTGATGACAGGGGTAAAGAAATACAGTTACAATACATACAGTTTGTAAAGTAACAGGTGTAAAAAAAATATTAACGATACCTACTCTAAATGTTAAGTGAATAAAACGAGGTGTATTTCACCCATTCACCCTCAGATGTTTCACTTCACACTCTCTTTGTCATCACGATCCTCCTCCGCTAATTGTAAGGCCCTTGTTTGAACACTCAACTCGCTGATACCACGCCTTGCTTTTGTTTCCTGTGTTTGCAGAGGACAATCCTAATAGCTGGTTCCCCAAAGAGAATATGTTCAGCTTTCAGACAGCCACCACCACCATGCAGGCGTGAGTATGGCATGGAAATCCGGCTTCCCTCCCACTCTGTACATCACTTCTGTGTCTCACTGCACCACCGCCGTGTTGGCAGGATATGGCTCAGCCTTTTTCCTTCCAAGACACGCTGCTCAAATGTGTTCTACTACAAAGTCTTAATGAGCATTCACACATCCCTTACTTGTTGGTTTCACCAGTACATGAAGCCAGCATAACTTGTTATTAGTCCAATTCTGTTTTTCACCTTTTGTGTTCGTCTCTGAGCTAGGGAATTCATTGGCTGCTCATACTGAAATTATTTTTTAACCACACTGAAGTTAAAGTTTTCATTTGATTAAGTGTACTCGCAAGGCTAGTTGATTAACTAGTTAACTGCTAACACTTTGCTACTACTTTCCGTTTACTCCCCCTGGCACTTTGTTCCCAGCATTGTACATTATTTGATTCAATAAATAGGTTGACCAACGGGGGGGGGGGGGGTCAGGAGAAGGGGGCGTTATTATTATGATAGCATATTAGGGGCCATTGTATACAAAACAAAAAAAATTACAGAGCCTGGGGAGAGGGGTTATATTCCAAGAGAAAACTTTCCTGGATTATAGGCGCCAATTGAGAGTATATCTATTGCCTCTCAAAATTGCCTACGCTTCCGCGGCGTCACCGTTAGTCAGCTAGCTAGCCAGTGGGACACACACAAAGGAACTAACATGTGCTAAAATACATGTGCGGTCGGCTCGGCTATGTCAATAAAGCACAGAGAAGCTCTGAATACAACACACACACAGAAAGAGACTTCATTTTCTGCTCAGGTAGACATTACTCCTCTTTATCTTTACATAGACAATAGTTGTTGATCAGATATTAATCCTCTGAATATCAAACAGAGAACCTTTAAAGTCACTAATTTACAAGAAAAAAAAAAATGCGAGCGGGCAAGCTCCGTGCAAAGCACCGGAACAAAAACACTGAAACATCAGTACGTCAGTATGATAATTATGCATTTTGCATGTCTAGTGTGATAGTCTGTAGATTATGTAGCCTATAGATAAGATATATTTGTATTACTTAAAATTTAGATTATTAAGAGACAAGACCGGTGGATCCCAGCGGGATGTCAGTTGAGTAGGTTGTCCTTAATGTGGCCCAGGACACATTCACTACACACTGCTAGAAGAACCACCTCTGAATTTTGTCTGAAAGATCTGATCTCAATGCGTCCTCAATGCGTGTTGAGTGCGTTCACACCTGTACTTCCACTTGTGATCCGATCACTGAGGATTGCATATTAATACCAGGTCTAAACAGGGCCTATGTCCGTTTTTCAAAATAAGGTGTTACCAACTTAAACATTATTTCACATACATACAGGTACATACATGAAATCTGACCTCTGCATTTAACCCACCATAAGCATTAAGAGCAGAAGACTACTATAAAACACCGGGGTGCAACTTGGGTTTCAGTGTCTCGCTCAAAGACACTTAGACATGCAGATAGTTGGAGCCGGGGATCGAACTACCAACTTTTTGAGTAATACACGACCCACTCGGTACCCCGAGCCGCCCACCCCTGATCCTAACCCCCTAACAAGTGTCTGTTGGTCATACTTACACATACACACACATACACACACTCTCCTCATGACTAGTTAATTATCACCTATCACCCAGATCTTATAATTACGAACCTCAAACAGACAAAGCTCACCCACCGTGATCTTTTCCTCGTCTCTCCCACGCTCCATCTTCTCTCCCCATATGTCAGCGTCTCTCCTCCCTTTTTTCCATCTGTTTCCGTCTGCCCGTGTCCCTATAGGGGTCAGACTGACATATGGGCCTGACACTGGCCTTTGATTACAAATTCATTATTTCACCTCTAGTATGTCGGGTTTGTTGCAGTTTAATTAATTACCCATTTGCTGTAGAATTGATCAAACTGTTTGTCTATTGTCAGTCCGTAATCTGAGCTCTTTTAGTGAGACATTTTGATCAGATCAGGTAGATACGAGCATCATCATCATCTGTCGTGTACGTTTCCTCACTTCCTTTCACCATTGATGTCCATTTTGTACGTCCTAATTACACTGACAAGGGATTCTGTCCTTGCTCACTGATATTTTGAGTTTATAGTCGGGACTTTTCCCACTCAAGGTGAGTTTTTCTTTTGTGCAACATGTGTGCGAGTGGAATATTTGACTGCCCTTGTTGCTGACTTCTCTTTCATTTTGTCCTCTCTTCTCCCTCTCCTCTCGATGTGGCGGCTTTCCAAACCACGACTGTAGAATATCGTGAGTAACTCTTTCACCTGCCCCCACTCTTCTTCCTTGTTGCGCTTCGTTTTTTCCTCACTCTGTCAGTTAGGTACCGTAACATGTCCTGAACCCTTCTCCTCATGTGGCTTTGTGCTATTCAGTCTGCTGTGTTCCTTAACTCCCTCGAACCTCAGTGTCTGCTGGGATGGGTGTTTGAAGTTATAGATTCAGTCAACAGTCAACTCAAGTGCAGGGAAGTACAGTAAGTACTCTACCACAGGAATGAAATGAGAATCAGCGAACCTGAATTCACTGATTGCACAGGAATAATAAGTTATCAAGTTAAAGTATTGAAGTGTTGCACCTTGTCTGAATAGTGACAGTTGCTTAATTGAAGTGTCTTTCATAACTTAAAAACAGTGATGACTTACGCACACTTAATGTCTGCCCTACAGCTGTTAGTTTATGCAACCATCGTGAAAAGCATATTTGTCAGACTGATGAATAGGACATGTAACAATATGTATTTATATACCGGTATCTAACATTAGTGTTGCATTTAAAGAGAGGAGTCCATCAAAATAGACACACACATAATCAGATTAGCACTAAATAGGTCTGAACAATTAATTATTTTAAAGTCAAGCAAATTTCAAATCGTAAGAGCTGTGATAAAATTAAGGCCAGAATTTTAGTTTAAAACATTTAAAAAATGAACTAACTTTATCAACAGAATATGAAGAGGTCACAGTGTTGACATTATGTCAAAGACGTCTATGTATCGTGTTGCAGAGATATCTACTGAAATGAGCATGCAAACCACCTAGCCCTTGCCTGTCCTATCTTGTAATATCACTTGTTCCTATAGAGGTGATAGTGAGTCACTGTAGCGTCCATTCTGTCCTCAGTCCAACATGAGAAGAGAAAGAAGTAGAGCTGCCCACGAGGGCTTGTCAATCACGTAGAAGGTACAGGGTCTGTGTACGTTTTGGTTTGTTTATTGGATTACATTCAAAGTGGCAGAAACAAGAAAACTTGTATTTTTGTTTCGCTGGAGTTGCGACAGCTAACCTCTAACTAAAGGTCCATCTCCGGAGCCACGCCGGCTCTCCTCCCGGCGACGTAGTTTCCTGGCGGAAGGGAGGACGAAACGAAAACACTAGTTATTTTCTCGTTTCTGCCACTTCGGATTTAATCCAATAAACAAACTTTCAAAGCGTTCACGGCCCGTAAAGTTCCCGGTTAGTGTCACAGTAAAGTAAAGGCCGACACTACACGTGGAGATTATAAGATGGCGGTGTTATTTCGACTGTCTCTCAGAGTTTCACTAGTTTAGTTGAATTTGTGTATTCTTGCCCTGCAGTTAGTTAGTAGTTGGCTTTTTTTTTTAGATTGTATGGACCTGGTAGTAAAGGTGAAATGCTGCTCCCTATTTCTTTGGAGCCTGTGGCCAGACATTACACATTGCACCTTTAATACGATGTGGACCACCAAATAAAACCAGTTTATTTTACAGGAAATGCTGTACATGCTAGTATAGCTAGTATATCAGTAGGTACAACTTGTTGCTTTTGTAATTCATTTTGGTGAATTTGCATGATTTAATTTGAAGTTATTACATAGTTCTGTATAGAAAATTGGAGTACTTCAACATCACAAAAGCATTCCCATATGAAATCTGGGACATATTATCACCATAAAACAAACAGGGTTATTGGAGAAAGATTTACCAGCCTTGTAATGTAGTTATTTATTTTTTTCGAACCACTTGGTTGAATTTGGCGGGAAATCTGCTGGATTGCTTTATGGTACAAAAGAGGAAGAGGGCTCTCAGCTTTCAGAGTTTGTGGTGATGGCAGATGGTGGAAGGAGTCACGAGCTGAAGGAAGAGTCACTTCCAACATGCTCATCTTTTTCAGGGAGAGGGAACAGAAAGTGAAAAGAAATTGTAATAGCAGTGCAAGATGCAAGAGCTATGAAGGCTTCTGGATAATAAGCACTGTACACACTCCAGTGACTTCAGCCCATTGTTTGTCATTCCACAGCTCATCAGCTGTCTGTCTGTTTGTCAGTCAAAAACCGAGCTGCAGGACATGACTTCATTTCTGACATACGTTGTCACAGATGATTCTCATTATGTCTGACATCCTGTCAGAGCCATTACTGTCCCCTCTGGGAAAGGCACACCCACGCTGACCAACTTTCACACTGGCAGAATGAGAGATAATGGACAACCAAGACAGGCACACACACAGAAATAATGGTTTCAAAATAATTTTAAAACTCAAAGACGACTGTCAATTAGTAGTGCTAGGAACTGGTTGGCTAATAGTGGTGACTTAATCATATAGTTAACTCACATTGGAAGGGTTTCCTGGCAACTCCTCAGTGTCTCTTCTTGTAGATCCCTATCTTGCATTGTGGTCCGTGCGTGTGTGTGTGTGTGTGTGTTCTTCTTGAGGACATTCACATGTCCTCTGCCTCTGGTGGATAAACATCCCTGTGCTGCTAACTCTAACCACTCAGCAAAACTAACCATACCCCCCCCACTAACCCGTATGGACACCTTCAACCCCTTTATTGTTGCCCCAGCCACCCTAACTGGAACGTTATTTATTTATGCCCGAACCCAACTAGACCCAAAGGGCTTAAATCTGGTTAATTTCTCTCAACTTTGTGGCATGTCAGTCAGCTCAAAATCAAATGTGTAAGGACTACAGTATAAATGATTTCTGAGCGAAATCAGATAAGTTCTGTGAAGGTTTTATTTACCCCTTGGGTCAGTTTGGGTTCCGACAAAAATTATTTGGTGTTCGGTCAGGCGGAGCTAAAACAAAATTTTATTCCCCCACAAATCCACTTAACGCTTCTTCGACGTCCTGGCAGGGCTTTCCGAGGCATTGCTGAGAGAAAGAGGCGGAAAAGAGAGCAGGAGGAAGCCACCATGATTGAGAGGTACCGTGTCCTGGCTTGTCCTGTCCCGTCCTGTGTGGTGCTGAACCGGCCTCTGTTACAGTTCCCCCTATATGACATAGCAAAGAAACACCCCTCTTGACGAGTCTCACATCAGACCTTACAATCTCTTTCTCCTTAATGGACCACCTGGCTCATGTTTCACCTCATCTCTTTGTGTACTGTACGTTGTCAAATAGTGACTGGGGCTCAAATTCTGACAGTTCAAGGTCTACTTGTTTTTGTTCGATCCCTGTGAAGCTACTGTCAATGAAAGTCAACACTCACGATGTTTCACAATAAAAGCATTCCAGCGGCTAATAATCCCTCCTGTTGCTGGTAGGCTTTTATTTTGAAACATCTATATATAATATTGGGTTTCATTGGCAGTAATTTACCATCTGACGCTGTTGTTGTACTGATGGAATGAGTGCTGTAGAAATCACATTATGGTCAATTTACCCTGTTTGCTACAGTAGAGGTAATTCCATATTTTACCTGATGAGCGAATAGCCTTTATTTTTTGTGCTGACTTGGCCATTACTTGGATAACAGCTTTTAACTGAGGATTTGCTCTTCAAATGGTGCACAGTAACAGGCAGGTGAGTGCAGTACGTAGAGATAAGGTTGTGAATGTGTTGTGAGTACAAGTGAAACATTTTCCAGGCAGTTTTATAAGGTTTTGGACAATTTGACTCATTTCAAACTTCTAGTGGGTAATCCTACTACCAAAAATTAACACTAATAATAATAACAATAGTCACCATTATAAATTTAAACATTGTAATCTGTTAACATATTCAAAGTCTGTAGCATTATTAGCGGTCGTCGTCTTGTATTTGTATCGGTCAGCGTATCAACCATGTGAATAGATGATATCAGCCTTCTGAACCTACTAGTAGCTGTAGTAGGCCCCTACCAACCCATATCAATGGGGCTGATAACCACTGCTGACGCCCATTCAATCTGCTGATACCATTCAAAGCAGGCGTTCATTTACGTTTTTGCTAAAATCAACACTTGGCTTCTCGTAGTGACACTGCTTTACTCTAGGTGTGATGGTGCTAATTGAAAGGTGCCTCCTTCAGCACAATCCACTTTACTACCAATCCACTTTTAGTTAATTGGTGCGTAACGCCTGCTGACAGCCAGCAATGGGATACAAAAAACATTTTATAACCAACACCACTGCCTACAGCAGGCAAGCGAAAGACTTTTGGTTAAAAGTAAGTGAAATGATGTCAGGTTAAAGGTACATTTCTTTCATCAAGTCTGCTGTCAGCTCTAGCAGTATGCCCTGTTCCACTGTGACCACAGTTACTCTGCTTTTACACAGGAAAGAAAACATTCCTTGCACTCTTGTCCTCAAATGCTGTTACGGGCCATCACAATCCTCGTAAGAGTGTTCTGCTGCAGGTTTAACCAGTGTTATTCACTGAACACTGAAGTGTAAAGCGGGATCAATCAATACAGGGCCGTAGCTCACCGCTCTGTGGTTGGCACTCAGAGTGAACCAATCAATCAATATTTGGCAATCAACTTCACATCCACCACGACTGAGACATGCCATTTGTTGTTTTAGCCCGTGTGTGTGTTTGTGTGTACGGGGCTGTGTCACATACTTTCTGAATGCAGTGCTTTTAATAGAAAGGTACATCTCAGTTTGTTTCCCAAATCGAATGCTGCATGTCTGAATAAACAAGATTTATTTTGCAAAGCGTTTTGAAAAGTCACAGCCGGATTAAGAGGGTTGGGGTGAGACAGTTGCAGACACACGCATTTTCATACACACACGCACCGGAAAGAATTTGACTCGGTAGTGTTGATGCGCGGGTGTTAGTGATTTTAAAAGCGGTTGTCACTCAGTATGAAAATACAATGCCGGCTGACTGATGGATCCCCCTCTCCTCTGACTCATCCCTCTATTTTAGGCTCTGCCTTCACAACTCCTGCAATCAACACTGACATGTCAACATTGTGCCTCCGAACCGTGCTTTCCATACAAAATAGCTTGAGATTCCAAAAAAAGAGAGTTCATGTGGGATGGTGTGTGCTTTGCATTTTTGCTATGACACTTTGATGAACCATGCTGACGTTTGGTTCGGATTACTATATTAAAATATCAGGTTGATATTGGCTTCTTATCAATGAGACTAAGGCCTTTAGCTTGACAGTGATGTCGTTTGGTGTTACGGAGTGACACAAACAACAGTGACTGTATGGGAAAGGCTAGCAATAACTGACTACAGGTGGGTCTTATTAAAAATAATGAGCTGTGGGGTTTGTGGACCAGCCATATCAGTCGTCACGAACCTCATCACAGTTTCACTACATTTTTTTAGGTCACCATAGAGCTCCATTAGCCTGTAAACTCAACAACTCATGTTTAATTGGGTCTAGTATCATCTTCATAACAAGGAAAAATGTCTTCTACTACATCAGATTAGCATTTCAAATGTTTTGTATTTTGACCTGATGAATGACTTAAATTGTTTGTGGGTTAGCAAGATTGTCATCGTTTCCTTGTCTGTCCATCAACTACCGGTAATCCATAGAAAGTAGCGTTGGATGATATGCCCCATCCATTTTAATCCCCTGAAAAATGCAACAAGACTAAAACACCATTTAAATGTTGAACATTTTTAGGCCTTTATGTTCGAAACAGTCATGCAAATATACTTTCATACTTTCGAGGCTATCAACGTTTGGCATATTAAAAAAATACAGGTTATCCCACACAGCTGTGCACTGTCAGTACCAGATGTTTCAACTAAAAGAGCACCGACATTCAGTTTAATAGTTACATATCAGTTTTAGCACTGTCCTTGCTGTTTGTGTTTGACTTTCACTTGATACTTGCAGACAGTTAGCTACCTGACATGCTTAAAAATGTACTTGGGTCTATTGGTCCAAGCCTGGTCCCCATTATAAATAGCTCCCTGAAATCTGGTGTCCCAGCTTATTTTAAACTTGCAGTTGTTCAGCCTCTCCTGAAAAAAAAACTAACCTCGTTCCATCCCTTCCCAAAAACTATAGGACCATGTCTAAGCTGCCTTTTATCTCCAAATTGTAGAGGAAGTTGTTGCCAGTCAGCTCACTTCACTGCATGACGGCACATAACAAGATAAATTCCAATCTGGTTTCCGTCAGAAGCGTTCCACTGAAACAGTCCTTCTCAGAGTCTCCAGCGACATTATGATGTCTTCTGATGTGACTGAATGCTCTGTTGTGCTGGATTTTCGCGCAGCGTTTGATATGGTAGATAACAGCATCCTGACTGAAAGGCTAAGGCAGTAGATGGGTGTCTCTGGGAGAGCCCTGGACTGGTTCTCCTCATATCTCTGGGATAGGAGTTTTTCTGTGTCGGTCTCTACATGTCTAAAACTATTATACTACTATATTATTAGCAAATGTAAAGGTATCTCATTGTCCTGTTACACTGAGGATATTCAGCTGTACAGTATGTCTCTTTTAAGCCAGATGAGACTGACAAACTGACTGTTTTGTACAATTGTCTGACTGTCATTAAGGACTGGATGGGTAACAACTCTTTTCAGTTAAACACCAAGTCCCCAGGAAGAGCGCCGGTTGTTGATGCCAATTTTCTTAGTGGCCAAACGGCGGTACTACAACTTCTGTGTCTGTCACGTGATGCCATTGAGCCCAAAAATACTTTTTCCCATAGTCTTTCATTGTCAAAGAGACGTTTGTAACTCAGCGGATAATTGTTTTTGAAGAGAATCAACTTCTCAGTATGAACACTTGAATAGCCTTTATTTATTTATCATTAAGTCTTAAAGGTTGTAAAATGCACTAATAGCTGAATCCAGAGTTATTTCCCTTCCTGCGTTCATGTGAATGAGACCCAGACCGCGCCATTTAGAAAGCCGTGACGGCTGTGACCCCTTGACCGAGCCATGTGACCTAGCGGACACTACTGCGCCTGTTCAATGGGCCCAATGGATACGGAAGATCGCCGAAAGATCCGGGTTTCTCTTTATACATCCATGCTAAACACAAATAAGACTGAGAACCTCATCATTGCTTCAGACAGTATAGCTTCTTAGCTCCAAGGTTGCTCAGTGTATTGGGTCCCTTTCTTCAGCTGCACAGACCAATCTTAAAAATCTTCGTACATGTCAATCGTACATATTTCTTCCATTTAAGTATATAAACCTAGAACTGAATTGCTAGATCAGCCCCATTGTCACTGATACCCGATCCGGATATTTGAGTCAGTATCGCCTCCGATATATCGGCATCGGTGCGTCCTTACTGCATGGTCACCTGAGCACATCTCTGACCGGCTCCATCCTTATATTACCAGTATCAGCCTTTGTGTCGCCTTGTGCTGTCTTTTTGTGTAATTTCTTTTAGGTCTGTTGTTGCTTATGTTTTATTGTTTGTTTCTTATACTGTTTTATGGTCTTATTTTTATTCTTGTGAAGCACTTTGTGAGCTTGTTCTATGAAAGGCTCTATACTAAATCAACTTTACTTACTTACTGACTGACGTGGCAGGGACAGACTGAATAAAGTACACTCTGTTCAGTCGACTTCCTTGGCTTCTCCTCTCGTGACCGTCTGTTCCTCTTGTACGTGTGACTGTCAGAATCTCTATGAGATAGCCAGAGTCAGCTGCCACTTGGAGTCGTGACAGTCACGTTATCCGAGACTAGTTGGCATATAATGTGACTATTCACGTTGCAGATTATGGGTCGTGACTCAAGACAGTTAATGTGCCCAGCTATCATCGTTGTTAGGCTCTAACTGAAAGTAACCTCTCTGTGCATATTGTAATAACTCCATTTTCATGATGCAGACATTTTACACAATGTGCAAAAACATTTGAAATGAATCGAATGAATTCAATATGTAGTCCAGCTCTGACTGAAGGTGTACTTCTGTGATTCAACGGAGTTGGGGGACCAGCAAGGGACAAAACCGTTGACACCTGCATTTACCATAATGCAACTCAATAGCGTCTCTTTATTAGACCCTGCCTGTCTGGTAAACTCCATGCTCCCGGTTTGTAAAGCAGGTTTTCCATGAAAAATATGTCGTCTCCAAGTCCAAGCTGAGATAACCCCTGATGTGTGTAGCTACACTTAATGAGTGATAAATTAGGATTAGATAACATAAAATAGAACTTTATTTATTATTGTGTCAGTACAAAGAAAAGAGTGCAAATATAAAATAGCAATAAAGGTGCAAGTATAAAAGTATCACTAAACAGATGTCTAAAATATGCAGATATATAAAGATATGCACTGTATGATAAGTGGCAGATAATAGTTCAGAGATAAGTGACACAACTGTAAGTGAGTGCGAGGCCCATTTCCACTAAACTGAACCATCACAGTCAAGACGAGCCTTGATGAATAATGAAACGCTGTGTTTTAGGCCGCACATTGTTCCACTTGGTACCACTTAGGGCTGCTTTTCTATTCTGTTTCCTCTCCTGTTTCTCTTTTTTCTTATTCTCTCTCTCTCTCTCTCCCCTGTGCTATAGTTATGCCAGGCAGGCACCCAACTGAGCAGAGAGAGAAAGGGAAGATGAAGAAGGAAAAGAGCCAACTAAAACTAAACTACACTAAAATAATTCAGTCAGAGATTTGCGTGTGATACTCTGATGTTGAAAACTGCTTGTACTTTGAAAGAATTCTTCTCTTGAGTCTCTTGCAGATGTTTTTTTTTAAAAATGTATATGTATATGACATGTCTGTGTAACTTCAAACACTCATGATGTAAAGCACTACACTGGCTTCTTGGGAGGATGTATAATCAGACGATTGGTATCAAAACCACCTCACTATCAGATGGATAGTTCTGTACTCTTTGAATGTTTACATGTTAGCACACAGCACAATTAATCTCTGATGAGATATCATGGTCATTTTATGAGTTATTACAGTAAATTTATTTGATATTGGTCCTTTAAGCAAGGATATACGTCATGTCCAGCTAACGCCATTGTTTGGATTAGGAAATAGAGTTTAGAAAGGTTCAAAATGTTTTTAATTGTGCAGCAAATCAAATATTTTTTTCAGCCAGATGATTAGGGTATTGCAGATGCTGTATAAACATTTTCAGAAAAATGGATGCTTTGACATGAGGTACTTTGAGGTACTCTTGAGCTTAATGTATGTACATGTGCACAAGACAGAGCTATACCTACCGGAGACTCAGAGCCGATTTTGGTCCCAATCTTGGTGTCACAGCTCTGTCCAGACCGTTGACTGTGTTTTCTATCCATCTGTGTCTGTAAGTTGGACACATATTTTTCATTTATCATTCCTAACATCTGTGTGTCCTTCTTCTCTTCCTCTAAAATGGTAGAAATTTCCGCAAACACCTTAGGATGGTGGGCAGCCGCAGGATAAAGGTCCAGAGTAAGTCTTTCAGTGTATCTGTATGCATGTATGCATGTATCTGTATATGTAGCGGATGTCCGTACGTTTTCATGCATTCATGCTCTACAGTGTGAACCACGCATTCTGCTTTATTCACAGAGCAGCAGTACTGTGCATAATTATGTGAATGTTGTGTTACAGTATGTTTATGAATCAGACATGCCATCAAAACCGTATTCCTTAAAATCCCTGTTGATGGTGATTTGGTCAGTGTACACTGTTGTGTTTGGACTAGTGTGTGTGTGTGTGTATGTCAGTGTGTGTCTGTGTGACTTTGCACTCACTAACATGTGCTATTTGTATCTAACACTGATGAATTGAGTTCCAGAAAACTTAGCATGTCCATACATTTGTTTGTGCGCTGTATCTCTAATCGTGTTTCCATTCAATTGTCAAGAAACTTTTAAGCGGACTTTTGTTGCAAAAGAGAAATGAGAATTTGGCGAATAAACAAGGCACTATAGGCTACACTTTACACCAGTAAACAATTTCAATTTCATTTCAAGACAATGTGAATATATAGCTGAGAAGACGGCAACAATAGAAACAGCTGATCAGTCACCTGAGTTAAATGTTCGCTACGTCAGAACTTATTCGGCAAAGGGGTTTCCATATCCCGTTTAACACATCAGCTCTTTTTCGACAAAGTCAAAAACCACCTCAAGCGAGTGTAAAGACTTTTGTGCGCAATTGAGGTTTTATTGAATTTTGCCGATTCCAAACAGCTTTTCTAATGTGATACTTCAAAATGCACTTAAAAAATACGTTGATGGAAACACGGCTACAGACACATTTGATTTGATTTTGAATACAATTTATGGAGCAATTCTTTTCTCATTATATTCCACTATTTTTAGTACTTCACAAATCAAGTTTGGCTAACAGTCGTTCAAGATTTGGTCTCATTTGGGTAAAGAGCAGGATGTCTTTATAACTAAATGACTGGGTGAGGGAGGGAGTTTAGAAGCTGAGAAAAAGACTCAGCAATAAAATGTGTTAGTTTTCCTATAACCCGAGCTTGTAGGAAAACTACAAGAAAATCCGCCTGGCAAAACACAGTTATACCAACTAGTTGTAGTCTATAGAAACACCTTTGACTCTAACCTGGGACACTGAGATAAAGTTTTCACTCGGATTGGCTCATCTTTCTGCAAACAAAAACGTATGCCATCAATATCATTTGAAATATGATAACAAATTCTATATATAAGTGTCTTTATGCGACGAGAACATAGACCCAAAAATGAACAATCAAGTGATCAATGAAATCAATAATATTAATAAGAATGTTATTATCTATATTGATAAACACAATGCCATAATAAATAAATGCAAAAATAATTTTCTGTCCAAAATTATCTGTCAATTTTGTAATTGATTAGTTACTTAAGTAATTTTTCCTAGCGTAAAAATCTGCTGGTCCCACATTTGTAATTGTGAGTTTGTTGCTTTTCTTTGTCTCATGTGATAGTAAGTACAATATATTTGGGTTTAGGACTGTTGAAATTATAATGGGCATATTTCACTATTTTCTCACCATACATTTTTTAATTAACTGACTTCCAGGAGTGTGCTCTGTTGCACCTGTAACCTTGTCACCTGTGACAAAACAATATTGTCATTTCAAAACAATATATTTTCAATGAAAATCAATAAACTATTATTTGATTTCCACATAGCCATATGAAAACATAAAGGACTAAGGCCAGTTAACACGGACTGTTCTTCACACACACACACTGGGTCAACAAGACACAACCCTTGTTTTTTATGGGGTTGATGATCCTTTGGAAAGTGTGTGTGTGTTGGTGCGTATGTGTGTGAGAGTGACTCTCTTCCCCCCCCTCACCCATCAGCCTTTGCCGACCGCCGAGCCAAGAGCT
>CAKALG010021704.1:0-12028 GCA_916700815.1 Helicolenus hilgendorfi
TTCAAACGGCCCCAATGGAGCTGACCATGATGGATAAAGAGAACGGAGCTGACGGGAGAGCTAGAGACCACCTTGGAGAAGTTACAGGAAGTAGACACGTGGGACCAAATCCAGTTTTCAAAATAAGGTGTTAACAAAGGGAACTGTATATACAAAATACATCTATGGAAATAAGATTGATGGATTATATTCACCAGAAGTATAAAACATTACATGTCCCTTATAGATTCAAAAGTTTTGGTTTTTGGGTTGCTGGAAAGAAAATGCAATAAATAAAGCCTGACAATGAGTGATATATTTGATTTCAGGAGATCTCTGACTATATTCATGCTGAAAATCAAACATTTCTACCGTATTAATTTAGATATCTTCCAAAGTAAAAGTCCCTAGAAGTGTATGATTCAACTTGTTCCCATTGTCTAGTGTTACAAAAGTTAACAAAAATTACAATAACTCATAATATCGAGTTGCAATACTTACTGCAATAAATATTGAATCGGCACTAAAGTATCGTGATAGTATCGGATCGGTAGATAGGTGTATCGTCCACCCCAACCTTGTACAGCAGCTTCTAAAAGACAACTATATATAAATAGGATGTTTTACGTGTCTGACCAAATGACCAGCGCTGTGGTTTTATAATTAGGATTGTTTTAAATACAGACTAACCTGACAGCAGCGCCACACTGATCTACAGCAACATTAAAGAGTCACAGAAAGTAGACAAACTTGAACCACACTGGAACACCAGCTCACACACACACACACACAAACAAAGGCAATATTATTGACTTATCACCCCGCTGTTCGGTGAGGCATTGACTCTAATGGTGTGGTTTCATGTCTTAAAGAGAATAATCAGGAAGATCAGGACCACGAGAGACACACATTAAAGACTAAATGTAATGTTGCCATCAGCTTAATGGAATTAAAGAAAAGGCTGAAGTCAGGTTTAATTAGTGTGCGTGAGTCACTTCTTCTAGCTGCATGTCACTTCTACTGCCTCCACTGAGCCTGTCTTCAACTTTGCTCTGGAGCGGTAATTATTTAATCATACTGTGTGCCGTGTCACCGAAACACAAAGCCTGAGACCACCCAAAACACACACACACACACACACACCACTTATACATTACACTGCATTTAAAGTCAACAAATTATGTAACGCTGTCTTCAAATGGACCCGATGGGAAGTCTGGTTGAGGTCATAGAAACAGGAGACTGACTGTTGCTTTGTTCAAGTTTCAAAAAGACGTTTCATGGTTTTGTGTTTCCTGCTTTTTAATTCAATTCAAATGTAATTTGAAGAACTATATTTATGCACAGCGGGGCATTTAAAAAGTACATGCAACAGAGCACACACACACACACACACACACATTGTTGATAAAGTAATTAATAAAAAAAAAACTATAAACAGTAACTTCTGCAGATTCCGGCATCTTCAAAAACATCAGTATATACACTCCAAAAAAATCCATTCATGACATTCAAACGGACTTCTCATGTAAAAATGGAGACACTAAAGGCTAGCAGTTGTAGTAAGTAGGGCTGCAGCTATTCATTACTTTAGTAATCAAGTATTCTACCGATTATTACATTGATTAATCAAGTATCAGATACAAATATTTTTACTTTATTAAGGAGTACGGAAGCCCTGAAAGGCAAACAAGATTTTTTTTTTTTTTTTTTTTAAATGGTGATTTATTTTCTAAGTTTGATATAAATTATTTTCTCTCCTGTGTTTACAACTTAAGAACAGTTATTTTAACCATTCTAAGTTCCTTTAAAAAAATAAAATAAAATGTAGGCTGATTTTTTAAGTTCCTTTTTTTGCCTCTTAGGGAAAACAGGTGAAAACGTTTTTTTCTGTGACGTTTCTTTGCAGTTATTGTAATCCGCTTCATATGAAAGCATTAGCAAAATGATTGTAATGTAAACGATTCTATCTAATTCTAAAGAAATGTTTGTACTCTCTACCTCATAAAGCTCGAGACCAAAGAGTAAATGATGGCTGCTCTGATAAATATCAGAGTTGTAAAATTGAGCTTCAAAGGTCACGTCTAAAAAACCCTTGGACATGTATTCCCTGGCTTATATTTAGTCTTTTCACATGTAGCTGACGGCAGCATGCCCCCACCAATGCAGCGCTTTGGGGTTTTATTTTTGGACATGGCCTTCAAATATGCGTATTTATGACATTACATCCCTTTTTCTTGTAAACACTGAGACGATGGCACTAAAAAAATCACGCTGTGAATCTCTGGAGAGAGCAACGTTAATACACAGGCAGACGGAAAGACAGAGTGACAGTTACAGAGACAGCGTGGCATGGACGTAGAGAGACAGACAGACACATAACAAGGGTGACAGAAAGCGAGAGAGAGAGAGAGAGAGAGAAATCAGAGGTGGTGTGACGGGGCAGGCGATGGACGATTGTGTGTGTTGGCAGTTTGGAAGGCTGGGCGGGATAATTGGTGTCAAAGTCCGGCTGAAGAGCCCGTCACTGCTCAGCTCCGCATGCTGGCAGACTGTCTCAGAGAACAAAAGGTGGACGAAGACAGTGATAAAGACCTGAAGACGGACTTGAATAACGACACAGTCGCAGCCTGAACTAATCTTTTCACCGGGGAAGTCCATATTGTCGAAAGTCAGTTTCTATTTTTAACTGACAAAGTTGATAAACGAGACAGTTGAGGGCAAACTATCTGTCTCCTCCTGGATCGTACGAAGGCAGGAGACAGAAATCCTCCCTGTTCAGCAGTCAGTGTTCAGAAAAGAAGAGAATAACCACCAACTCTGCAGCTTTATGGAGCTTTTTAGCCCCTTTTTAGCTTAAAGTTTTGGTTTCACAGCACATTTACTGGTTCAGTCGCATTATTTCCAGCTCATCAAATTAGCATAAACAATTAGAGTATTTTAAATATTAGAGTATTTCCCAAAATGTTGTGCATTCTCCAGCAACATGTGCCAATTCCTGCTCGTTACATGCATACAGTCTTTTCAAAATAAATGTCCATCTTCACAGGGAACAACTTTGTTATGTTTAGGAAAAGGTTGTGGTTTGTTGGTTAAAATAACTACAGAAGTGGCGTTGAGTAAGTTACGTGACGAATAAATCAACATTGACATCTGGTTTGGACACAAACAGCGGTCTCCTGGGCTAAAGTCCGGTGTTTTATGACCCACCCATCCAACCTGACCTCCTCCCTATGTGGAGTTTACCGCTCTTTATACTTCCTGGCTCACTATTAAGTGGATTACATTGATTATACACAAATCAAAGTGCATTTCTTTCCGTAGGTACAGTTATGAACGGTGTATGAGACCAGCCTGGATCCAGTCCAACTTGTTGGTTGACAGCGTTTCAACATTGGACACCATACTTCATTGACAGGTTTGAGTCTTTAAACATGAAACTTCAAAAAGTCCCTTTTCCCCCAAAGATGAACACACACAGCGTCTACCACTCGAGTGTGTTGGTGTGTGGAGCTGCACACGGGGATTGGTTTAAACAAACTTCAAAAGGCCGCACAACAAACTTTAAGGACTTAAAATAAATCCACTGGAATCCATTCAAGAGAACAGTACTGGGACTGTCTTACTGGAACTCAATCAAATAACTTATGAAAGGGGGGGATATCGAAGGTTTGAAGTTTCCTTTTAAGTTCTTAGAAGAAGAAAAAGAAGTGAAGCACTTCATGAGGAAAACCGGTCGACTGATGTGCTGCTCATTCAGGGGGAATGTCTCAGGGGAGACCGCTCTGTTATCATCCACCAAATAAGAACAACAAACATGTGCTTAATGTTTGATAATGAATAATTCATTAATATATTTGGAACAGGAAAGAAGGAAAATACCAACACTTAACTGAAACTCATTTGATTAATACAGAATTCAAATGCACCAGTCTTTTGGATGAATGACCCCAGAGCCATCTTAACTTATTAACTCTTATTGATGAAGTCTGGGGGAATATCTCAACTGTATTTGTAATAAAACTCCCATTAAATGAAAGTTATCAGTCTCACAGATGTGGTTCAGAAGGGGCCTGCTACTCCCACCAGTAGGTTTTATCATTGATTCACATCGACCACCAACAGACGGATTAAAAGAAGACGACTTTAAGCGGCTGCAGTAATTATGACAGGAGCAGAGGTGGAAGTCGAGTGCTGTAGTATAAACAGTGTGAAACTTCGCCTGAGGTGTAGTCAAAACACATGACTTTAACTCAGGTGAACCGGGGATCTCATCCCGTGTGAAACCAACAACGCGTTGTTTTCTTTGTGTTCACAATGTTTAGTTTCACTCTCACTTCTGAAACTTAGTTATTTTATTATAAACCAAAAGACGACAGTTTCCCGAAACGAAACCTAAACCTAAAGAAGCGTGTTGAAAACAAAACGTTTCATTCACTTCTCCAACGTGTAAGACCATGTTCCCTTTCTCTTTTACAAAGTATGAGGTACAGTTTGGCCCATCTGACGCATTAGAGTTGTAATAATAATAACTGATAACGTCCATTTAATCATCTGATAGCAAACTGAATGGCGGCAGTTTGACACTAAACTCCCCACTTGGTCCATTTCTATTTATGCTATAACTTAATAAGTTGGCAGTCATCAACAAAATATGGTCACAAAGAATACAAATCTCAACAAAAGTATGTTCAAAACGTTGCCGTCTTGGTGAAAACATTCTGCAGACATCAACACTCACATAAACAAGTCTCTGTTACCAGCAACCAGCAGCAACTACCATCTCAAGTGAATCAGTCCTCCCCAAATCTGTGAAATGTTCCGCCATGGTAACCGTTGGTAGGAAGGGATCAACCAATCACATTGTGCGAAACAGCTTGAGTTCCACCTATACTTATGACACAACAACACAGAGGCTCCTTTCAACCTCGACAAAGGCAGCGCAGACCAGATCCACTCCTTCTGTTTTTACCTTTCACAATAAAAGCCTTAAAAATATAATTTCCGCAGGCGAGTATTTTGCTTCTTTGTTCCTTCGTCATGCCCCCAGTGTGTAAAGGCCTTCACACCTGCTCACGGTGGTGAGTTATATCCCTCCTCCATCTTTACGTTGTGGCTAACTTATGGTGCAACCCATTTCTCCAAAGTTATAGCATAACAGCACCAATACATTAAAACTATGATTGAACTTAAATAAAGCTGCAGTACTTGAAGTCCAACATGCATAATTCTAATAAACAAGGAACTGCTTCATCAACACCTCCAAAATATCCTGTTAGATAATATTCTATTATTATCTTAATGCTGGAAATGGCAGGCGTTTGTAGCACAGACTGACATCTTCAACAGACTGCTGGCATCAGACTCCTCTTATATAACAGGTCTGGTGTCTGAAGCCATCTCTGAGTTCCACGAGTCTGTTTCCCAATTTGTTATACAAATGGTATTAATATTAGTCAGCTGTATAATTCCCAATTATGTCCACAGCCACGTCTCTGTCCCATTTAAAAAATGATCACATAGTCGTTTTACTATTTTTAAAAGGAACCTCCAAGTGTTCGTCCGTAGAGACGGGATCTGGTGGCTCCGAATAGATTACAATGGCTTGTTAGTTTGTTGTTGTGTATTTCATTTACTCTGTAAAGGCCTTTAAAACTTAACTGTCATACAGGGCTATATGAATAAATTAACTTCTATAAGGCACCAGCAGAGCTAAATATGGTACTTCCATATTGGTGCAATGAAGCAGCATATAGTCCATCTGTTTCCTGTTTAACTCCCTCCTTCTGGTCCCACTAAGCAACCTAACAGTCAATTCATCGTTTCCCTTCTTTCACTGCTGTGTCTTTAATAAAAATGTTGAACGACTAAATTGGTCTTTTGCTCTGCTTGTTTTCAATTATTGTTTGCTTGTTTTCCAATATTGACCGGAGTGATCATTAACTGTGAACCGTGTAGTCTGGTGGCGTACTATTACACGAAAGAGGGCAACGGCGTGCCACTTCAAATGATGACTCAAACACTTGCAAAGCTAACTCGTTTCTATCGGCCAATCACGCAAACTGCAAGTTGAAAAAAGGTGTCAGGTCTGCCAGAGCTCACGGCAAAACAGGAAATGCATTCTCATATTCATCCCTCTGCATCAGGTCCAGGTCTGTTCATTAGGCATCACGTCCAGGTCTGTTCATCAGGCATCAGGTCCAGGTCTGTTCATTAGGCATCAGGTCCAGGTCTGTTCATCAGGCATCACGTCCAGGTCTGTTCATCAGGCATCAGGTCCAGGTCTGTTCATCAGGCATTAGGTCCAGGTCTGTTCATCAGGCATCAGATCCAGGTCTGTTCATCAGGCATCAGGTCCAGGTCTGTTCATCAGGCATCACGTCCAGGTCTGTTCATCAGGCATCACGTCCAGGTCTGTTCATCAGGCATCAGATCCAGGTCTGTTCATCAGGCATCAGGTCCAGGTCTGTTCATCAGGCATCAGGTCCAGGTCTGTTCATCAGGCATCAGGTCCAGGTCTGTTCATCAGGCATCAGGTCCAGGTCTGTTCATCAGGCATCAGGTCCAGGTCTGTTCATCAGGCATCAGGTCCAGGTCTGTTCATCAGGCATCAGGTCCAGGTCTGTTCATCAGGCATCACGTCCAGGTCTGTTCATCAGGCATCACGTCCAGGTCTGTTCATCAGACATCAGGTCCAGGTCTGTTCATCAGGCATCACGTCCAGGTCTGTTCATCAGACATTAGGTCCAGGTCTGTTCATCAGGCATCAGATCCAGGTCTGTTCATCAGGCATCAGGTCCAGGTCTGTTCATCAGGCATCAGGTCCAGGTCTGTTCATCAGGCATCAGGTCCAGGTCTGTTCATCAGGCATCAGGTCCAGGTCTGTTACAGAAGCTGAACAGCATACGGAACTTTCCTCCACCAGTTCTCCTGTCTCATATTTCCTCGAAATACACAGTTTACACTTTGTTAGGCTTGTAAATATGCACTGAAATGGTGTTGTAAACAGGCTGGGAGAGCTTCTGCTCTGTCGTCAACTATCAAGTCTCAGATACATCAAAGTTTTCACCGTTCGTCATATAATTCTGCAGACTCATTCTGTTATCTAGCTGCTCCTGCTGCATAATGATGCCCGTATCTCGTCTACATACTGTACATCCTCTACTTCCTGCAGCATCACTGCTACCTGTTTATAAGTCTGCTCATATCAGGACAGCAAAAGTAAAAGCCAAACACACACACACAGTAAGCAAGTACATAGTTGTGCCAGTCGCGTGGCTCCATTAGCATACATAAAACATACCTTAAGTGTTAAGCACATATACATATACATGAACTCACACCTCCACATGCACTCCACACTCCACGTAAGTGCACTGTATATGAATATGCATGAAGGGTAAGGGCTCTTATAAACTACACACAGCCAAGTACAGGGTTGCAAAGAAACACAGGCACTCTGTATGGAGGACATCGCTGCTCATATAAATAAACAGCTGAGTGTTTGAGGTTGTGTTCGAGCTGAAGAGAGCGGAGCAGAAGGTGAGCTTGAGAACTTGAGGTACGGCAATAAAGAGATGATGTATCCGGTTTTATTTTGTGTCTGTTTATAGTTAGTGCAGGGTTACAGTTTGTCTAAGAACAAGAGGAGACGTTTTGAACAAGATGATAAATCACCAGCCATCTAACGTTGAGGAGTTTAAACTCACCGGCTGGTGAATCATGAAACCTTTAGACTGCTTGGTGAATGATGGTGAAAGCAGCTGTGGTCAGTGGACTGGCTTCCTGTTCGGAAACATCATGAAACTGAAAGTGTTGAAGGTGCAGTGTGTAGAGTTTGGCGGCATCTAGCGGTGAGGTTGCAGATCGCAACCAACTGAAAGTTGTATCGATACAATCCATTTTTACGTTTCAAAAATGGTCTAGGTCTCCCGTGAAGGACAACTTGCCGAGTACCTATGGATGTAGTTGGACCGTAGGAATATAAATCAATACATCAATGTAGTTAATGAATCATTACACCCCTAATTGATTATCATGTTTGTGATTTAACAGTACTGTAAATGAGATTCCTCCTGAACTGGAGCTGATGCCAGGGAACGACTGTAAACTGCTTGTAACAGTCTAAACAGGTTAAATGCAGACTTCAGGTTTTACGTGTGAGATGTCAAATGAAGTCCTTCATGCTCTTGTGAAAACAGCAGGGACAGTAGCTCATTAATAATAATCGCATTCATCATAACAGCAGTGCCATATGTAGCCTACGCACAGATGTGTCCGACATGCCTGAGCTACAACGTAGATGTGACTGGATTAGGACATCATCCCAACATGGCACCAAACTGTGCTGCTACACTGATGGGCGACTGGTTTCTCTGTTACAGCAGACATCCCAGTTAAATCCCAGCAGCCTACAGCACCGGTGGATTGGTAACTTGATTGCCAATCACTGCCACACATACAGGACTGGTTGTACTGGGCTGCATGAGTGTAAACGATGTAAAGCTGATGCCTGCTGAGAACCACACTCACATAATGACTATTTACACATACAGGTTTAGTTTTTACTTTGAAAGCAGCACAACAACTGGATTAATAGAGCATCATAACACATCATAACACTCACATCACTTCTCAAACCATTTAACCCTCCGTACAGTGTCCCTGAACCAAAACAGATACGGACACAAAATAAAGGTAACTTGTAAATTTATGCTGCAATTGGTGAGCAAAATGAGATGAAACAACAACAAACTGGATGAAATCATGGGTGAAGAGATGTGGGCAGCTGGAATTTGACAACATTTTATCAAATATTCATCACACAGAGCTGCTTACTAAACAAATATTTCAAGGATGTACCTAAACTGATCAAATAAAGCGTGATTTGTGACTGAACCTCATCTTCAAACAGAAGCAAACTGAGTCTAAATAAGTTGTGTAACTGTTAATTGTCCAGGTGTAAATGAATCAAGGCATTTAAACAGGGAGTTTAACATCGTCACAGTTAAATTGAGCCATCTTTCATGTTTTTTTTCCATGAGAACTGGAAGTTGGACTCGTTCCAACTCTTAATCAGAGCTCTAATTGGCTCAACAGCCACAACGAGCGTCCGCAACATATATGTGTTACATCGCTGCTACATTAATCAGCATCTGGTATTTAAGCTGCATCGCTTGTTTACAGAGGAAGTCCCGTCTGCTCCTTATCTGTGGGCCGTTTGAGTCCCACATCCCGCCCTGTGGATGAATGACTGCAGTTTTACTTACAGATAACACGATGTGGAGGATCCATTGTGATCAGATAGAGGACGCTCTGTCATTACCGCGGCCCCACTTCCAGATAATGTCCACTCTAATCTGATAGTGCATGCACGTCCATTATTCAGACAGATATTGGACTGTCAGTGGTCAGCAAGCTAGATAAGTGGTGGCTCCATTAGAGGACGCCTCGGCCGCTACTGTACAGTTTGTGTGTGGCCATGCATGTGTGTCTTCCAGAGTTTGTATGACTGTCTAGGAGAACCACACCTTCCAGCACCATATAGGGCTTAAGAGGTTAACTGTTAGACGTGAAAATGTGCGTCTAAATCCGCCAATGTGTGTTTGATCGTCAAGCTAATCAGTTCTTAACATTCCTGATCCCAGAACTCTCTTTCTGCTGACCCGGTAATGCATCCGTCGCTTCAGTAATTGACACTTTATGACACTTCCCCTTCTATACATACAGCCATTCATTTATCCAACATTCAAGCCATTATATCCATCAGTCCATTACTTATTTTTTTCCCATCTGACCCAGACTTTCATCCACTTATGTGAATAAAAGGTTGTGAGCAAAGCCTGCATGTGTTTCATCAGATTTCTCACAGTTCAAATGGAGTTCAGTCTCTGATACAGAACCAAACAGGTTCAACTATTCTACGTGTTTAGATTTCTAGTTTGAAGTTTCAAAAAAATGATATAAAGTTATAAACTTACCTTTATGTCATCTGGTTGCCAGCTCAATCCTTCCTGATACCTGGAACGAGAACACAACTTGTTCATTATTTTGCACAAACAGTAACGCAGCAGTTATCTTCAGTAACAGCAATATCAGAAACATTTGACGTGTCTTTGAATTGAAACGGTCAATCAATGAAGAAAAAGAGAGACATTGAAAAACTTTTAGAAAAGTGTGTTTATAAACTTTTGAAATTATGAAATGTAAACTGCATATATGAAAACGATTTTGAAATAAATAAAGTATGAAACATATATAAATAAAAAAATAAAAATAAAATCCGAACCAATCATGTCCTAGAAGAGGTTAAAAGTTGAAGAAAATAAAAAAAAAACAAGAAGTTATAAACTGATGAAAATGATTTTCTATAGTTTCTAGCGATGTCAATCAATTAAAATATTACTCAACTTATCAACATGGGAGTCGGCAAATATGCTGCTTTATGCAAATGTATGTATATATTTATTATTGTAAAGTTGTACAGTTAATAGCACAAAACATCGAAAAAAAAAAAAAACATTTTTACGGATATTTTTTCAGAATTTTTTTCAGACTTTTTTTCTGACTTTTTTTTCTCCAGACTTTTTTTTCGCATATTTTTTCAGACATTTTTCAGAATTTTTTTTAGACTTTTTTCGGACTTTTTTTTCAGACATTTTTGAGACTTTTTTTCGGATATTTTTTCAGATTTTTTTTTCGGACATTTTTCAGATTTTTTTTTCGGACATTTTTTCAGGCTTTTTTTTCAGACATTTTTCAGACATTTTTTTAATCTTTTTTTCGGCAAATTCTTCAGACTTTTTTTCGGACATTTTTTCAGAATTTTTTTTATCTTTTTTTCTGACTTTTTATCAGACTTTTTTTTCGGACATTTTTTCAGACTTTTTTTCAGACTTTTTTTCGGACATTTTTTCAGATATTTTTTCAGACATTATTTTTTTATCTTTTTTTCTGACTTTTTTTTGGACATTTTTTTCAGACTTTTTTTCGGATATTTTTTCATAATTTTTTTTACAGACTTTTTTTTCGGACATTTTTTCGTAATTTTTTTTTATTTTTTTTCTCACTTTTTTTCGGACTTTTTTTTGGACATTTTTTCCGGCATTTTATCCGGACATTTTTTTCAGACTTTTTTTTCGGCTTTTTTTTCAGACATTTTTTCTGACTTTTTTTTCAGACATTTTTTCTGACTTTTTTTTTGGACATTTTTTTCAGACTTTTTTTCGGCATTTTTTCCGGACTTTTTTTTCAGACTTTTTTTTGGACATTTTTTTCAGACTTTTTTTTTGGACATTTTTTTCAGACTTTTTTTTCGGACTTTTTTTTTGGACATTTTTTCAGACTTTCTTTCAGACATTTTTCAGACTTTTTTTTCGGACTTTTTTCAGATTTTTTTTTCGGACTTTTTTTTCAGACATTCTCTCAGACTTTTTTTTCTGACATTTTTTCGGACTTTTTTTTTGGACATTTTTTTCACACTTTTTTTCCGGCATTTTTTCAGACTTTTTTTCCGGACTTTTTTTGTGGACATTTTTTTCAGACTTTTTTTTCGGACTTTTTTTTGGACATTTTTTCAGACTTTCTTTCAGATATTTTTCACACTTTTTTTTCGGACTTTTTTTCAGATTTTTTTCAGATTTTTTTTTTCTGACTTTTTTTTCAGATTTTTTTTCAGACTTTCTTTTCAGACATTTTTTCAAAACATTTTTCAGACATTTTTTTTAATTTATTTTTAGGACTTTTTTTCTGACATTTTTCAGACATTCTTTTTAATCTTTTTTTTCTGACTTTTTTTCAGACATTTTTCAGACTTTTTTCGGACATGTTTTTTTTTACCTTATTTTTAGACTTGTTTTCCAATATTTTTCAAACTTTTTTCAGTGGACATTGGACATTTTTTTCAGACTTTTTTTCGGATATTTTTTCATAATTTTTTTTACAGACTTTTTTTTCGGACATTTTTTCATAATTTTTATTTTTTTTTCTCACTTTTTTTCGGACATTTTTTTTTAATCTTTTTTCTGACTTTTTTTTTGGACATTTTTTT
>CAKALG010021718.1:0-15409 GCA_916700815.1 Helicolenus hilgendorfi
TCGGTCGCCGAGGAAACGGGTGTGCGAGTGAGCGTTTGCTGGTGTGGTTCAGTTTGACCTTCCTATTGGGACAGCTGTGAACCAATCATGTGTGAGAAAACCGTCTGGTACACAAGCTGCTATTAGCTGTCATGGTGTTGTGAGTGGGATCAGAAATATTATAAACAGAACTACAAAACTTTGTCTCGTTGATTGTTTTGGCCAATATCTGATGTATTAATATGCTTTATTAAGGCAGATTATTAGAGTCAGACATTTCTCATTTAGCCTTAGAAGAATCATGAATTGGTAATTTGACTCTACATAACTTTTCACCAGTAAGAATTACACGGGGAATTGATGATTTACTTAATGTCTCTTGAATTGTACTGCAGGTGAGCAGTTTCCCAATTCTATACTACAGTATATACTAATGCTGTAAAGTATGTACTACAAACTAAATTTCATGGTAAATTGTTTGTGCAGTTAGTAAAAAATCCAATCCATACTAACGGGAAATAATAAAATACTTGCACTGATGATTAGCAAACTGTTTTCCAGTTTCTATATTATCTTACGAAAAGTTATTCCTCATTTTTCATACCTTTTTCTGCGAATGTCCAGCAACATGTAGCCCACGTGTCAATTTCTGCTCCAGTCTTTTGAAAAATAAACTTCCGTATTCACAGGAAACAACTTGCTTAAGTTTAGGCAACAAAACTACTTAGTTTGTTTAGGAAAAGATTGTGGTTTGGGTTAAAATAACACCAGAAGTGGTGTATTGTAAATACAGAAGTTACGTGACAAAAACCTTTTGGTTATGAACGTTGACTTCTGGTTTCATACGGGGTACAAACACCAGTCTCCTGGGCAAGTCCGGTGTTGTTTGACCTACTGTACCTATCCACACATTACACTCTTTACACTTCCTGGTTCACAATTACGTTGATTACATACAAATTGATTTTGTGGGATATTTATGAATTACAGTGAATTACTTATCATAGGTATAGCTACGAACGGTGTATGAGAACAGCCTGGACATGCAACAAAGCGACCCAGGGACGCTACAGTTATATGGCATGCATCTTAACTACTAGACCATCAGGATGGCTCAAGTTTTAATACTTTTTTGTTTTATGAGATGTTCCTGGATCTGTTCCACCACCGTCCAACATCTGTTTTACTTTTCCCTGCTGTGAGCAGCTCCTCAGCGCCCATCAACAGCACACACAAAAACCTGCTTACATTTAGTATGTATGGTGGAATTGGTGGACACGTTTATTTTCGGATGCCCAGCAGAGAAAAGGCTCTGATCATAAATAGGTGGCAACACTGTACGCGACCAATTTGTGTAAACTCTTGTCCGCGCTGTCCCGCCGGTCGCTTGTCCATCCTACAATCCCCCCTCCCCCTTCTCTACCAGCTCCACACAAGGGTATTTTTATTTACAAAAAAGCAACAGTACACACCGTTTTCTGTTTAGATGGATGATTAAAGCGTAAATTAATGTGGGGAAAAAGCTGTTAAAAACATGTCTACTATTGAAGAAATGGATTCTGGATAAAATGCAGTCAATGTCACTCCTGCTCTGAACACCAGCTGAACAATATCATTGTAACTAAGACATTCGCTGAAAAAACTCATTTTTGCTCTGATTGATAGTCTCGCTTTAGCATTTCCTGGTTCTACACACAGTTCAGAGCCATTGCTGCAGCTCGATGTTCGAATTTCTGAAATTGTTACGCCCCCTTGTCGCACCACCAGCTTGGTCCACATTGTAGGTGTCCCAGCATGCATTGTGCAGTGAATCAGTCGCTTCCCATACACAATGAATGGGAGCAAACTTTGTCGCCAGTCTGTTTGCATACAGTAGGGCCGCATCGTAGGACTAGTAAGTAACGGTAAAAAGAGGTGATTGTTTTATCACTGATGTTTTCTCTCTGCCTCCTCCATCAACAATTTGAACTCACTCTCTCCTCTCACCGTCGGTCCTTCTTGCTATGCCACACAATGACCTGATCAATCTCCTCAATCGAACCTATTGATCTTCCCTACGTGGCTGTATGCCTGAATCAATCACTGTCAGGCGTGATGGCTGTCCTGTAAGGCCGCGTCAAGAAATGGATCGGACAGTCGGGCCCCGAGCAGGCTGCCTTTCTGAGCCTGAATCCCTCTCTGGCAGCTGGGATCTGAGCTTTACATGATTACTTTACTGCTTCTTACTGTGTATGTTGTTTACGTGTCGTGTACAGCAACGAGTCACCATATGAACTGAACTCGTTGACTCCGATTCTAATTTATTGAGATATCCGTTGTTGGCAAGTAGGAGTGCGCCGTGTTAACATGAGAGAAGGGAGATTGAGGGATTTAGTAGAATTTAGTGTGTGATGTGTTTTTATATATCTACAGTATGTTACTGAGGGTTTTTTTGACATTAATTTACACATTTAGGGCAACAACATATTAACCTAAATATGTACCACACCTTGGCACACCAGTGTTGTGGCAGCCAGAATCAGAATTGGGTCTCACAGTCACTGTTTATGAATTTAGGCTGCATGAAAAGGTCTTTTAGGACGTATTTGTCTGTGTGAGATGTGGACATTTCCACACAGCGATACACACTCATCATTATTATGTAGTCCATGTGTAAATCCAGATTAGCACTAGCAGATGATAATTCGCTGTAGGGGGGCGGGGGGGACGTGATGTATAAACCAGCAAGGCCTCATTAAAAGACATGGAAATCTGGTGATATGGCCCACAGCCCGGAGCGAATACACACACTCAGAAATATACGTTTACACACAACATACTGTAAATGCACACACATCTTAAAGGGAAGATATGTTCAAAGTTGCAAACTGTTTCTAAACTCTTTCTGTCTTTCTCTCCTATGTGCCGACATTGATATGCTGATTTTCAGGTAAGTCACATCTTTTTCTTTCTGACCCACATAACCTCCTTTCTAGGTCTCTATTAGTTGATCCCAGATCAGACCTACTGCATGCTGAAAACCCCCACAAAGCCTGCCGCACATCGCTGTCGACTTTTAGCCCGTATTAAATCGCATTATCTCGTATTTCCCGCTAAAAAACAAATCTCTGACTTGCACCTTTTTTTTGTATCGTATTGTATGTATCCTATTACCTTTTTGTATTATGGGTTATAATCCATGAATGCCCTGTCCCGATGATGAGAAGGGGAGGTAGAGAGGAAAAACAAGGGATTATATTTGTGAACATGATTTCAGTGTATAAGGGGATAGAGGTTTAAGGCTTATGTTGATGTTGTCCCAACACAATCCAGAGGTGAGGGATTATAATCCACATATACAGGAGCTGTGATGATGTCATGTGAGAGGAGATGATCTTTTTCAGTCACCTTTAGTACAAATCCAATCACATTTTTCTCTCATTTCTTTCTATTTATTACTGCTAAATCAGTTTTGACTGGTTGGTTCTCATTGCGTGTCTAACCCAAAGTGCTATGTTTGCTACAACAAGCTTAGTTCTTATCTGTGTGGGTTATTTAGTTTTATCTCGCACTGACGCAAAGCTCACAGCAGACAGTGACGTGTTTGTTTGTGCTGCAGTGGAGACGATGGAAGATGTGCAGCACACTGAGTTACTGACTGATGGTTAGGATAAGATATTGTCTGATATATGGGGTTTTCACATGATCCAGCCTTTATGATAGTGTTTCATTCGTAGACAAAGACTGTATTTTGGAGACTGACAACAGTGGTCAGTTGGAATGCAGTTTTTATATCCTGTAGTTACAGTACGAGGCTGCCATTTAACCAGAGGACCTGTTGCCACACAATCCAGGGCTGAAATGTCCTTGAAGAATATCATTTTTAAAATCATTTTACAGCAGCGTACATCGATCTGACGTCAGACTTCACAGCTTGAACAAAAGGAAGGGGATTTGTGGCATGGTTACAATCAAAATATAAGCAAAAGTGTCTTTAGTTAGACAAGTTTCAATCCAAATTTAGGACAAATTTCAAAACAGATTTTCAGAAAATCAGCACATTGAGATGAATAGTTGGTGCTGCTAATTCTCTAGTCGGGTTCCAGTAGCAGAAGTAAAGGCCGGAGCAAAATGACGTCATTAAAAGAGCGCCAGTCAAACCTCAAATAAACGATCTGATGTTTTCATTTGCTGCGATTTTTTGGTTTCTTCAGTGGAGCGGAAGCTTTACTGAAGAGACTAAAAATGTGATGTCAAGGTGATTTATGTACGTTATGTACGTTATGTACGTCATGTACGGTAATGACGTTAGGTGCTTTACCGCTCTGAGTCGATTTTTTTCAACTTGAGGCTCTTGTAAAAACGCAAGGCGCACAGAGCGGATAAATGCGATGTGCTCAGCAATGTAAAAGCAGTGCGCAAAATGCTTAAATCTCATTGAAAACAATTGCAAAAAGCTGCCCCAGGCTGCTAAAACGCACTCTGTCTAATCGGGGCCGAAGATCAGGGGGTTGCATTTTGCTTTTAATTGACGCACAAACTTTTTCACCTCAGCCATGCGTAAACATTTCTTTGCGATATTGCAACCTTTCTTCAGTTCAGTCGCTGGCCCTGGTCTTCATATGAAAGGGGGCAAACAAAATGAAATACATATGATAAATGACATTTCTCTTAACAGGATTGGTTAAGAATAGAGAAGAAATTCCACCTCTCTCCTTTTACCACTTCGGCTTTGTGAGAGCAGCGATTAGGCAGACCTCAAGTGTTTCTTCACAGCCAAGGTTATAAAGTTAAAACCGTTTTGGACGACGCAGCATTCAATTAAGGTGGAGGTTTGAAGAAGTCAGGTTTTATTGTTTGGTTAGGTGGGTCTATTCAGGGATTTGTGTGTTTTTAATTGCTGATTATTTCTAGGGCTGTGTTTTTGTGGCATTTTATGCACTCGCACACAACGCAGAGGGGCTCCATGTCACTCACAGCGAGTCTCACACACACACACACACACACACACACACACACACACACACACACACACACACACACACACACACACACACACACACACACACACACACACATACACACTAATCAGCCCATAATTGGTGACATCTGGTCGAGGCAGACGTGTCATAACATGCAGGCCGTATTGGGGTGGGATTAACATGTTCATAACACACACATGCACACTAACACACTCACACTTGGATCATACAGCTTTTATTCATGTATGTTGTACACTGTACTGCTGTCACATCACTTTATTGTACTTAAAACACTGTTATTTGGACTTTAATTTGTCCTTTTTGTGGAACCTCTATGCAGAGTTTACATGCCATACCCCTTATCAAAACTACCTGCTGGCATTACCAACCAGTGTAGTATGTTTCAGTGTCTGAATAACAGACCTGATGGAGAGACTTTCTATTATCATGTATGATAAATACCTATATAATGGATTATAACCCAATGTTTAGAGTAGTTTAAATGTCACTGTAAGCCTTTATGATGCTTTTAAGATGACATACTGTGGTAGTTGTGGTTTACTGTCACAATCGCTATAATTACTCTGACCGTTTAACATACATGGTTATAGTGTTATGGTGCTAAACCATAATGGATGGAGTCATATGGAGTCAGTACATGATAGATATTGGCTTCAGAATAGAAGTAAAAAGAAATAAAAAGAGTTTTAAATCCCTTACCATCAATTAGTTGCGATTAGAGGATGTCACTAGGTGCTCTGGCAGGCCGAGTTTAATTAAAAGATGTGCTAATCAGCGTAATCAGTGCATGTTGTGTTTGATTAATGAATGAAACCTGCACGCTCATAATAAGCTAAACTATTACCCAGCTCAGTTTATTGGTGCATTACAGCTTGTTAAATGAGGCTTTTTAGCTTTAAGCACAAACCAACCATTTAAGCAGAAACCAACTGTGTTTTTGCAGTGTAAGAGAGCCATTACAGAGCCTCATTGGAAATCGATGGCATTTTGTATTCAGCTATCCAGTCTGTAGTAAGCCAAGATTTATATTGACACATTTAAGGTCTTTGCACACACAGTCTGTATTTTGTTTCTTTTGCATACATTTTTTTAATCCGTCATCCGATAAAAAATGCTATATTTTTGATAAGGCTACTTATTTCCTGCACTTTCAAGGTTTGGAAAAAGAAGGTTTTGCAAATCTTATATCAAAAAACCCTGGATTACTACTTTACCTTTTCAACAAAACTACCTGCTTTTCTATTTATACTGTGTTGCTTTCTAGACACGTCTTCTGTGATTTTATTTTCTCCACTTCTTTTATAAATTATCTTTGTTTTTGTCATCGCAGTGGTATTGTACTCTTTTCTCAGTTTAAGTCATCTAAGAACTGCTTCTGTTGTACTCCTTAAAGTTGAACAAGATAGAATTATAGCAACTTAACACCCAAAGGCAGATGGTATTTTGACTTGATAGTGTTTCCATTTCTGCCTCCCAATCCCTTGTTTCGCTGTCGGTAATTAAAAGTGGCCAGGCACGGAGGGTTTGGGATGCGCCGAGTTCGTAGCTGCTCCTGATAACAAACAGTTGAATTGTGGGGATTAAAGCGATTATATTTGATCAACGCACAATGGGTCGGCCTCAAGCCGGGGCCCCCTGCCTCTCTCTGAACTGCTGACTGCCCAGATTCCCTACAATCACAATCCTCGACCAGGCTCGTGCGCTCTCAGTGTGTTTGTGTAAATTTGTTTTTTGCCTGCCCTAATAATAGATAATTTAATCATAGATACATATATTTATATATATACATATGTGTGTGTTAAGTTTTGTATCTGCATTAAGGACACCAATCATGTTTGGGCAGCAGCTTCAAGAGTTTTAAATCGAGGTTTGGCTTCTTAACACTGATGGGGCGGAGAGGAGAGGAGGGGGGTGTCAGTGTGGTACAGAGACATTCACAGATGCAGGGAGAGAGAGAGAGAGAGGGGGGAAGCGGAGTGAGGGGGTCGTGAAGCAGTTTCCTGCGGTGTAGAAGTTGGCTTGCTGCCACTCAGAGCGTGTGCATGTATGTGTGTGTGTGTGTTTGAGGGGAGGGAGATGGCGAGAGAGGAGTGTATGTGTCAGGATCTGTGCGTCTGTGTGTGAACGCTTTGACCGAGCAGCGTAGAGAAAGAGGGAGAGGAGGAGAGGAAAGGAGGGCAAGAAAGAAACCGGTATTTGTTTCCTGGTGGATAAATGGGGATATAAGTGAAGAGAGCCATGTTCTGTCTGAAAGGTAAGTGTCTATGTTTGTACATGAACGTGTTTGCATCACCCCGGCGTGAGTGTGTGGGACTTTTTCCTGCAGACTTTCTGAGACAAAGAAAAAGTTGAACTCCATCTCTGCGTGGAAAGTAATCTTTGTCACAGCGGCTTCCTCCTACACAATATCCGTCCTCATGTGTTTTCCTTTAGTGAATGAAACCCTCCTTCTTTCTCGCTTTAATCATTTCTTCCTTTGTTCTTTTTTTTCTGTCCCTGGCTCGTTCAGGTTCACAGACTTTAATCCTACCTCTCCTTTTTTTTTTCTCTGTCCGTTTGCTTTTTGATCGCTCTTCTTCTTCTCAGTTGCTCTCTGATTCATTCTTGACTTCTAAAGAGGTACCAATATTAAAACTTCTCAATATATAACTCGCCATATGAGATTTGCTTTACTCTGGAGTGTATTTTAGTGGAGACGTGTGTGTGTGTGTTGTCCACCGTAACAGCTGGCGAAGCAGCAGTTGCTGGGCTGCTGTCCTGCAGAGTGCGGCCATGTGTTGACTATTACTTGACTGACCAGTTAAAGGGAGATAACTAACTGGTTCTTCTTTTACTGGCAGCCTCATTTAGTCGTCTTGGCTCTTCTCACAGGCTCTGATTCATTGCTTGGCTATATCACAGTATACTTCAATCTATGACTGCATGACTCTGTAATGACTCAAGCTCTTCCCTCTTTGTTTTAACACTGACTTCACCATCATCAGTCATGCTTTAATGATGAAGGCATGAAGTTGTCCAGTAGATGATGTGATGCTGTTGACATAAAGGAAAACAGCAGCTCTGGTGTTGGCATCAGGAGATTTGCCTCCATTGCTTTTGGTCTCCTTTGTTGAGGAATGCACGTTGATGCACGGATGTAAGAACATTGGGTTGGCATCTTTATCATGGATCTCAATTCAAACTCAAACTTCATTCCTGTGATTTTGAATATCATGAAATGTGAAGTGTTGGAAAATACTTGGAAAAGACCAATTTTAATCATTCCTATAAGCATACACTATGGCTGACCCGAATGCTTCGAAGCTTTGACCGTTGCCATGATATTCAACCTCCAAATTACTATTCAAATGCCTCTTTTTAAATTTGATATATACATTATACACTATAAAAAATATTTAAAAAATGTAGTAATGTATAAATCCAAAAATAGCCCATGAAATAAGGAATAATCCCACAACATTTTTCTTTATTCAGCCCTGGTATAGACCTATTGAAGTTGTTGACCAGCTGTCATTCTACATGTGTAGGTAGTAGTTATTGCGAAGACTAACCTTTGAAGATGGATGGGGGTAAAAAAATTGATACAGCATATTATCACAATATTTTGCGTGGCAATATCGGTACACTGACGTCAAGTATCGATCTTTTATTATATAAACTATTAACCTAAGTTTATATAATAACAACAAACCCTAAGGAATCGATTGGTGCCAATGATTGTCATGTTAGCTTGTCGGGAAGAACGCTAAATAACGCTCCAAAGTTACACAAAAGTTTGGCGAGGAAAAACTGGCATGACTATTTTCAAAGGGGTCCCTTAATATATGTGAATGAAAACTTTTAGATGAACAGAGTAAAAACTGAATCTCATTAGATGAAACAGATGTTGACAAACTGCATAATTTGCAGTTGAAAAAAGGTAATAAATCGCAATATGTCTTATCGCAATACTCTAAAAAATCATAATAATATCGTATCGTGGGGCCTCTGTGTGATTCACACCTCATTCTATACTGTATGTTTAGGGAGTTATTGTGAAGAACAACTTTATTGATTGTGTAATGTGGCCAAGTTTACACTTTTGTTGCCCAGCAACAGTTGGTCTACATTGCAAGTGCAGAAACATAAGATTTGGAAAATATGTGAATTCTTAAGTTGAAAAATCTGTTGGCACTTCAGGCCCGCAGATGCAGAAAACTGAAGAAAGCTGCGTCGTACCAAATGGTCCAAACTACTCTTATCTCATAAATGGGGAGATCATCCCTCTTGTGAAACCACAGTGTTGTCTGTAGCCTGTAGATTTATGGCCTCCAGAAATGAGGTATTTGTGGCAATATGGTATCCCGGTTCATCAGCTGTACACAGTAATTTATGTTGTCAGTTACACTGTTTCCGCACTATGTGACTCTGGTCAGTATGGAGAGAAACAGATGTGGGTGTTGTGTTGGAGAACAAAAAAATCAGTTGTGCTACATGAAGTAACATTTTTGAACTCGATGTCCCGGTTTAACTTTGTATGTTTGACTTTGTGTGGAAGCAGGAAGATCTTTTCCCTCATACATGTTTCCATATCAACCTGTAGAAGTTATACATAATATATAAAAAGTTTTCAGATCAAGTTATAGACATTTCTTTCTATCAGCCGCAGCACCAGTTTGGGTTTTTCAGCTTCAACAGATATGACAAACTGACCCAAATACCGTGCATTACATTAAACACCGTGATCTGACCAGTAGATTACTCCGCGTCGGTTGCCAGTTACACAATGTCTGCTTATGTTATGATTTAAACAAGCCCCCTCAGTAGGGGTTGCCAACTCTGAGGCAGATGTGACACATTTTCAGTTCACGTTCCTCCACATCCAGCTGTGGCCAGAGTGGATTCTCATCTGTTTTGACCACACACTCACTCACTCCCCAACCCCCCTCCTCTCCCACTGTAAAGCCTTGCATTTTAGCGTAAGCCCTTTGCTAGCTGGCCAGACCACTTGGTGTGGCTTTTGGTGTGTTGCATAAATTATTTCTGCACTTGAGCTCCACTCCAGCAGAATATGTCAGCCCAGAAAGGAGACATTAGATGGGACTGAGTAGGGATTAGGTGGAGTGATTTTTTTGGGAAACCTCATTCTCACTCTGTAATTGGAGGTTTCCTGCAGTGTGACGGGTATAGAAATGCAACATTTCTGTCCATGTTAGTGAATGTAAGCCCCGTCAAGCAAAACATATTGCAGAGATGAGGTCAGTTAAGGGCAGCTCGGGCCGTGTCCAATCTGGAAGAACATGTCTTTGGCTGAGTGGGACTTGGTCTCGTGTTTTCTGGTTTCACTCTGATTACAGTTCACTCGGGTGTGTGAGCATTATAGCGGCTTCAGATGTTTTGGTTGCGGACAGCAGTTGAGGGAGATGTGCAGATGTGCCGATCCAGCCAGATGCTTAGCTGATGAAGTGTGCACTTGGACTGTAGCCTGAACCATCATCCTGTTTGAATAAGTTTAGTGCGATTAAGTCGTAATGTGAAGTATTCTGAGGCTCATTTAATGACTGAGTGATATTCATCATTTGTTTGTAATAGGTGAACTATGTATAACCAGTCATTAAGTCCATGATTTAGTCCATGACACTTTGAATACCTTTCGTTGAATAGGATCATTCTGACTGAAGTTTTGAATTTAGTAGAGCTGTAAAGATGAACTATTTTGAGAATTGATTAATGGTTTTAGGCCAAACATTCACTGGTTCCAGCCAAATGGGAGGATTTGCTGCTTTCTTCAGTTTTATAGCTTTTTAAATTGAATATTTTTGCGTTTTGGTCGGACAAAACAACACTTTTGAAGCCTTGCGATGGGCATTTTTCACTGTTTTTTTACATTTTATAGACTAAACGATTAATTGCTTAATCAAGGAAATGATCAGCAGATTAATCGATAATGGAAATGTTTGTTGCAGCACAGTAAGATAGCACCTTATCAAATCATAATCAAGTAACAAATTAGTTTATCAAATCCAAATCAAGTTTCAAGGTTATTTAATTTATATAGCACTTTAAAAACAAAGACGTATGCAACAAAGTGCTTCACAAATACAGACATATATGCATACACATACAAGCATAAAATCTTGTATCGAACAGGGAGCCAGTGTACGGATGCAAGGATAGGGGTGATGTGGTCTTGTTTCTTGGACCTTGTTAATAACCGGGCAGCAGCGTTTTGAATTGGTTTAAATGGGAAATGGTAGCCTGAGGAATGCCTAGGTAGAGGGAGTTTCAGTAGTCCAGCCTGGATGATATTAGTGCATGAGTGACTCTTTCTAGATCAGAGGGTGATAGGAAATAGCTTATTTTGTCATTTGGTTATGAATGGTATCTAATAAGGCTTAGCTTTCAACACTTGTAAGTGACTAAAGTTATAAATAACTAAAGAGAGCAGGCAACCAGTTAACAGTTTTATTACAGGTGTTACAGAATTAACAGAGTTAACTAGTGACAGCTGATATAATCTGCTGCTGGGGATGTTTGTCATTTTAAGCGGCAAAAGTAACGGCCAACTCTCCAGCCAGAAAATGAGAACCTGAATATCCAGAGCACGGTATCCATGATGTGTTGTCATGTACTGTATGTGTGTGCGTTACGCTGACACACGTGCTGGATCACATTTTGAAGACGTGTCTATTACATAATTTATATTTGATCTTTGATTGAAAGATTACATAGAGATGTTTTCGAGCATCTGTATATGCGACCTGCACGTGTGTGTGAATACAATTCCAGGAATGTGTGTGTGTATGAGTTCCACACACTCTTGGGAAGGCAGCAGAAGCTCGGTGTGTTTTTTTCCGCGGGGCAGCCGTGTTGGATTCGGCCCACAGGGCAGTGACCCACATAGCTATATGTGTAAACCTATATTTACCCCTCAACTCCTTCGTGACATTTCACCACCTATATGGCACCTACACACCTACAGAAACAGTTGGATAGCGCAGCGCAGTTATGGACACAAACGGGTGAGTGTTTAATCTGAAATATTTATCTCTATTATTAAAGCAGAAATATCAGATTATTGTTCTGTTTAGCTTCATTTCAACATCTTGACCATTTTCAACTAGTTAATAGTTCTAAGTTAATTTCAATATTTACATATTGGCACATGTGCTACCACATCAGTGTTGGTATTATTCATTCTTGAAAGTTAATTGTGCAGCCCCACAGTCTACATTCACTGCTCCAAGTAGAGCATTTGCATGTGTTTGCATAATTGGTGGTGAATGCCTGACCCTATGCAACTTTATAAGGCAATAACATTTCTAAAACTAAATCAGAGATGCTTTTCATTTTTTAGGAATCATGCGTAACTAACAAAGTTGCTGACAACCCTTTTTAGCAACCCCGTTAAACCTCCTCCAGTCCCTCAATAACCAATGCACCTGTGCTGTGTGTCTGGAGAGACTGTGACCCCTTGACCCAAAGCTGACCCCACTACCTACCCTCTGGCCTTGTGGGTAGCGGTGTTGATGGACGTTCTCACACTCGATGTGGCAGGCTGCTTATCTCCAGTGAAGGGGAGGAGAGGAGCAGGGAGGACAGTAGAGAGGTGTTGAAATATAGACAGCAAAACAAGTGTTTCCAGTGTGGCGCAGCTGGATCCTAAAGCCACTTAAAATTATGTTCAGACTTGAAATAAATACCACACCATGGGTAAAATATTAGACTGATCATTCCTATAGAAATGTTGTTTAAATATATATATAGTAATCAAATAGGTCGCTTACAGTGTTCATTTTGGGTCTTTTTCAAACGTGACAACATACAGAAAGACATCTTAAAACTATGTTAAACTAACGTTAATTACATTTTTGTTGCGTTTTTTACTTTACTATGATACTTTGCCTCGTGGACAGTCTGCTTTCTGGCTGGATACCTGAGTCTGGTGTTGCGTGCACATTGAAATCATGACGGGAAAAGGAAAGGGAAGCTCTCTCTGAATCAAAAACTAATGCGCACGGGGAAAGCAACTGTAGTTGAAACTTCCCTGATGAATTGATAATGCCTGGTCACGTAATGCCCCCAAAGTGAAACGTTGCCGATCCTCAACCGGCTGCAGAGCCGGCCAAAAAACAGCAATGCCTCACCCTCGGTGAGGAAAAAGACAGAATAATTGGCAGCGAGTCAGTAAATAGCAAAGATGTCCGTTTCATTACTTTGTATTCATGTAATAAATACAGTACTTGTATTCATAGTGAGATATTAGTACGTTATATATCGTACATTTTTGCATCAGTAAATCATGCAAACTTTTAAATTGGCTTTAAGAGAAAACTCAGAAGGAGATGTTGACCTCTGTGAAGAAGTCAGAGTCTTCCAACAGAGGACGAGATTTCTGGTCTTGTTAGGGGAAACAATAGATGGTGAAGTTCCAGCCAGGACTCTGGGGAACCTTTTGTCCTCTGAAAAGCATTTACAAAACAATGGCTTTATTTGGGAAAGTTTAGAAGTTTAGAAAAAGATGTTGGGAGTCAGTAAAGGGGGACTTACTGTATTTTCAGTAGGAGACAAAGTTTTCTTAGGAGGCGAGTGTTAAGCCGTGGAGTTTCCAGGGACAATGCTGGAAAGGTTTTGTTGTGGGTGAAGTTTGAAAAGACAATGGACGACCCCCTGTGGATGAGTGGATGACTTCCCCAGACAGGGGACTAACTCAGCGTGCAGGTGCTCCTCTCGCTCCATTCAGACCTATGCGTATCCATGGTTACCATTGTCCCTTCACTAAAGCCTTCCGCTTTGGCGTTCCTCCCCCACACACACACATACACACACATATCATCCATGTGCACGTGAGAGTATTCACAGGAACATAGGAGAGTTTATATGCACAAAAGCATGTAAACACTAACATTGATACATACACAATATGCACACACTCGCAGCTTGAAACGGATGTTGCACCGCTCAAGAATTGGGTGCACACACACACACACACACACACACACACACACACACATATACACTAATAATCCCCATTCATGGGCAGTGGGCTCTGACCGCCGTGCATGCTGGGTCTGGGCAAGACCTGCACATTCACAGCCAACTGAGTGACACTCATGACATTCGTTCACACACTACTGTGACCACCACAAAACATAAATTACACTTATCTGCTTGTAAAATGCCAATAATGTATGTCAATGTGTGTCACTACAAAAACACCCCCTGTTATGATGTGATGACGCTGCTATGCGTGCAGGTCTGCACGACTACACCCCCTGATGTCGTTCTCCGTGTGAATTGTATGACCCACTGTGTCTAAGTGTTTGTGGATTTGGGGCAACAACAGTGTTAAGTGCAATTTAGGCCACAGTCTGAATCTTTTGGCTCGCCCCGTGGGCTACGTGTGTCCGCCCAATGTTTTATACGTGTAGATGTGTGTGTGTGTGTGTATATACAGTGGTTTGTCCATTATGTCCTGTGTGTGGGTGTAGTGGTTTTGGTTTTGTAATCAGCTTGTGTGTTGGCTGACTCACTCTCATGCTGTGGAAATGATAACCATCGGTAATGGCTGTTTTAGCCTCAGGCTATCTGCTGAGTCTTTGGCAGGATAACAACCGCACAAACACACACATTACACACAGTCTCTCTCCCTATTCCCCCAAAGTTGCGATAGGTTTATGAGTGTACTAGGGCTGCGGTTTACGATTATTTTAATTACTGAGTTATCATTGATTATTTTTTTTAGATTAGTCTATGTAATATCAAAACATTGTGGAAAAAATGTCCATCCCAGTTTGCCAAACTTAATATCTTGCTTGTCTAACAGCTGAAAAGTTAAATAAGTTCAGTTTACAATGACATGAAACAGAAAAAAAACAGCAAATCCTCACATTGGAGAAGCTGGTACAGAGACAACAAGGCACGGGCGTTAGCCACCACTAGAGGGAGACAAATGCTTTAGTATTGTCAAATAGTTCTTGCCCCTTTTTTAATTTCTCTTTTCTTTTTGACCTTGTTTTTATTAATTGTATCCATCTGGTGGTTGACCTTTCATTGGCTAATAGACCATCACTGTGGTATCCAGTCTTCACTTTAGTCCAGTCCTGTCTTCTGCTGGTCTTCAGCCTATTAATCTGATCATATCAATAAGCTTAGCCTTATACCTCACAGCCAAGCTGATTAAGGATCATGCACATACACACCCTCACCTGGTAGGGTTAAGTCTGAAGTTTTTACCGCCTGTGACTACTCCCACCCTGTGTGTATCTTTTTGTTTGCTGCTGTTTTTATCTCATGTCGGCTGTGCTTAAATCTGCCTTGTGTTAGACTGTCAGGTGAATACCTCCCGGCCCATCTGTGCTCACTCTGTTCTCCTCTTCAGCTCCAATTAAATTCATCAAAGCTTTTCTTCCATGTGTGCGTTTTGTCCACTTGAAATAATCAGGTTGGGTATGTTTCCAGCTGGATCT
>CAKALG010021719.1:0-14033 GCA_916700815.1 Helicolenus hilgendorfi
CTCAGGGAGCGGTGGTGAAGAGGGGGGCAAATGGATGGCATTACCCAGTAACTAGATATCAGATGGGTGGATGAAAAAAAATCCATGTTTGACCCTGCAGCACCAACCCAGAAACAGTCTGAATGTTGCCGGCAGAATCAATTTACAAAAATGTTCACTGTTCTCATATATTACAAATACATCATATTTCAATAAAAATAATACATCCATACATTAGTAGTTATGACAAATATTGTGAAAACAGCAACAAAGATACAAACAAGGAGATTTCAAATGAATGATGTCAAAATAGTTAAGGCAATCAAATTGCTAAAGAAAGAAATAAACAAAATGATAAAAATCTGTTTTATATAGAATGGAGTTTGTGCAGACGTGTGTGATATCACATGTCATGTATGTCGGCAGGAGATGGCCACAGGCCCATGTCCTTCAGGATACTCTCCTGCAGGTCGTTGTGCTCCCTCATGTCCTGCTCTTCAATCTCCAACAGGTAATGTGTCTGCTTTTCAGGTTCCTGCAGACAAACATCAGAGAGGAATTAGAGTCATAAACAATGTGAAGCAAATTACAGCGGCACTTTAAAAGTTCTCCTTACCCAAGACCTGACATTTCCCCTCTTTGAAGCAGAAATGTTAGTTATAATCAGTTTACGAAAATATTGCTCATTAATTTCCTTTCACCAGAGGGTGCAGGCTTTCTTAAAGGAAGGTTTGTCAAATTATCATTTTCTGTTATCACTTTTTAATTTCATTCTAAACATAACCAGATGAGATAAATACACTACACAAATAGTAATCGTATAGTTTTGTTTGTATTAAATTCCTGAAGCGTCTTGTCCTTGTCATGTGATGACAAAGGCTGGAAGTGAACATCAGAAAATGTGAAAAATGTACGTCTGATTGGAGGAGCAAGAAGAGAATATCCACACACACTGCAACAAAACAAAACCTCATCTGCATCCAGGCTAGGATTTGAACATTTAGCCACTAAAAGATTTAGCTTCTATAGTTAGCGGAGAGACTGAGAGCCACTGGCTGTCAATAACTACCCTCTCCTCAGTGCTCGGGATCAAATAACGATCTGACTGAATTAAACATGAGGGGGAGAGAGAGACTCAAACAGGGGAAACAGAGAGTTGCAGCTTTTCCAGCGTCAACTTTGAACTGGTGTACACACTTTTAACTGGGCCAATGAAAGACATCTGAAGGTATCACTGTTCATTCAGAGGACTGTTCCCTAATACCAGTGGCTGTCAGTCAGGTTATAGTGTAGCTGAGGATACAAGGTCTCATTCAAGGCTATTTAAAGGGCAAATATTGATGGTGGTGATGGATCAACAGCTCACCATCCTCTTTTTGAGTTCTGCAGCTTCCTTCTTCTGTATCGGCCACAGTTCCTCCCTCTTCAAAAAATCCTTCAACCGTTCTTCCTCCACCTCAAAGCATTTCCTCATAATCAAACTCTGCATACAGACGACAAGAGAAAGGCACTTGTTAGCAGGCAGACAATAAATAAACTTGTGACTAATAACACAATAACCCATAATCATAATTTCTCTGACAACGCTGGAGGTTTGGTGACCAGCATGCCTATTTCTAGAATGCCTTATATGTGGACTTAATATCAACGCAATAAAGCAACAAAAAGAAACTAGTGGCATGCTGCAGTGTTGGATTTGTTACCTCCGTTTTTCAACCTTAACCAAGGATACATTACTATTCCTTTTTGTAAAATACTAATTAAACAGACAACTCCTAACCTTCTTTAAAGTGAGTAAAGGTGGTTGGATTGTCTTACCTCATTCCTCAAGGGAACGTAGAGACTCTTGGGGATTTCGAAAACACGGACCGTTCCAATGTCGTCACTCACAGCCAGGAAGTGCTGCTTGGCTGTATGAAGGGAAAAAATCCAGTAAATGAGCTTCATGATTCAACAAATTTGACAAGGAAAGTATCACTAAGGCTGTGGGAAGATAAATAAAACAGACACAGAGGCAGGCACAGTATCGGAGCAGCAGCAAGAGATTACAGCAGAGAGTAAAGTAGATTATTTTATGGCCATTATTATTATTATTTTTTTTATTTTATTCATGTTTTAAAATGTTTTACTCCCTATTTTATTTTGTCTTTTATTTATTTGTTTTTTAATCTATTGTTATCTATTTTGTTGATTTTATTATTATATTACATACAGTCTCAAATTGTTTTACAGTTATTATCAGCTATTCAGTCATCTGTAAAGCACTTTGAATGGCACTAACCTGTATGAAAGAGGCTATACAAATAAAGTTTGATTGATGTATGTTGTACGTTTGTAGCAGCACACTCAAGTTTCCTGTCTAATCTAGATCACAGGCTTACCTCCATTTATTTTCATTTATGCAAACCTACTATTAAAATGTGATTTGGATGTGAGACCCAAAAGTTAGAAACAAAACAAGTAATGTAAAACAAGTAATATCTTTTTAAATGGAGCCACAAATATGCTAACTGGTACCGTGTTGTGTACCAAAGAGGCAGAGAACTCACCGGTGCCGGTCCAGGGTTTGATGCAGGTAATCTTGGCATTGGTGACGTGTGCGTGGACCTGCACAGGTTCACTGATTTTCTCCAGCAGGTTCCACACCTCGATGCTGCCATCCTCTTTCCCAATGTAGAAAACAGCTGGTCGGGACAGAGACCAGCATCCCACAGCGCACACCTGCTCAGAGCCCGGCGACAGGATGATGGGGCCATCCTGGAGGGTGTCGTAGAACATAAAGTCAAACAGAGTCAGTGGATTTAAAATGCAACAAATCTGGTCTGATATACGTTAAATATTATGTATTTTATCATGTTGTGTAGTAATGATTATGTTAAAAGTCTCAGCTCTTCTGTGTTTATTCATTTTTACTCAATCGAGTATGTGGGTATGATTTTAACTGGTTGCAATGTCTGCTACAGGTGTTGAAGCCACAGGTGTTGTTACCATGACTCCCTCCTTCCAGATGGCGAAGTTCCAGCTTCCCGTTGTCAAAATGATGTCTTTGAAGAAGGGCGACCTCTGTACCGTATTCACCAGCCTGTGATGGATGCTCCAACAGTGGCGGACCTTGGCACCTGAGAGAGAGGAGAGACAGGAAGAGAGTAATTTGCTTCCACTGAAGCAACAGGGCAATATAAAGAACAATTAACCCTCCGTGTCCTCTGTGTACATGTATTGACTAATGTATAATGGTGATTACATTCAGCATGGCTGCCAAACCAAAGAATTGACTTGCAATGATAGTGGCTATTAAAATAATTATAATAATTAGTTTTTAAGATTAAATCTATTAATGCTGATGATTTCTTTTGTCTTAAGACTTCGAGGTTACTATTACTGTTGTGAATAACATCAAACTGCTAAAACAAACTGCATGCTGGTCTGCTGTGGAGAATGGTCAGCAATCACGAATACATGAAACATGTACATGATTTGCAGTTAATGGGCTTTAAACTGACTTTAATAATGGTAAACCAGAATACTCACTCTGCAACCGTCCAGAATCGTCCTTCTCCAGTTTCCAGTCAGTGTAAACAATCTCCCCATCCTGGCAGTAAAAACATACATCATGGAATATGTGACAAGGGAACATGGAATAAACCTGCACACCTTTTTTTATATTTGTCTTAGTTTTATTATAAAGCTCATTCAGCAGTCCAGTGTTGTACTGAAGTCGCTGTTGTTGATTTTATTGGTAGGAATGTTTACCTCTGTTCCAATGCAGAGTTTGGTATTGACATCTTCCAGAGGTTCGATTGATTTAGTTGAGGGCACTCTGAGCCTGCTGAAGTCGAGGATGCCCACTAAAGTATCATCAATTTCACTTTCTTCGTCTGTCAGGAGAAACAACAAGGGAGAGTGTAGAATGTAAGGTTAAAAGTTCAACTCGTACTTTTGTTTTGTTATTGTTATATTCATGGACCTTTTTCAGCCAGCCAAGAGAAGTAGCATGTTCCTCATTAGGGACAGAAAATGTTGACATTACACTTCATAAACTCTTCAGAAAACAATTACCTACAGGGGTAATATGGGTGTTTCTTGGTTTCTTTTTGAAAGACTAGTTTACATTTTGTGGTTAGGCCTATTAGCATGCCACGCCACAAGGGGGCAGTTAACATGTTGGTGATGGGTCTCGCCACACAATCAAGTAATAAGTAGACACAGGTGACTAGTCTCAGTGTGTTTGGAGCGCTAGAGGTGAAATGGTTCTTACCGCAAAACTAACACAATTAAGCGACACAAAACAATAAGCTAGATTCTAAGTAATGTTAAGTACTAACGCAGCTAAAGAAACTACAGCCTGCAATCAGCAACCACAGCAAGACAGAGGAAACAAGCAAACAAAGACAAAAAGGTAGGCCTATGTGCGTCAAGACCACGTGTAGCGTTCCATTCCAGTCACGGCAACATTTACACAAAATCACAAAGAACTTGTTTAGTGCAATAGTTAAAGGTTCTGTATACGATATCCAGAGCATTAATATAGAAGAAAACAACTATTTGCTATGTAAAGATATAGAGGAGTAATGTCTACCTGAGCAGAGAATGAAGTTGCTCTCCCTCTGTGTGTGTTGTAATCTGAGCTTGTCCGCGCTATGTTGACATACCCGATTGCTCGTGCTTTTAGTGCATGTTGTTAGTGCATGTGAGCGTGCCCCGCCAGCTATTACGGTGGCTACAGCTGATAACGCCGGCGTCGTTGCCGAAGCGTAACACCTACTCTCCGGTTAACACTGTTTCCTCTATCAGCACTGTTGCCGTAGTTTGCACTGTTAGAGCTGTTAGCACCATTAGCTGTGAGCACCATTAGCTGTGAGCTCAGCCTTCGAGAGCCGTGCAGAGGCAATAGAAATGCTCTGAATTTCACATTTAGCACCTTTAAATGGCTCATGCGTGGCGGCTATTTTGGGTCTTGTTTGCAAAGTCCAAATTCCCAAACCAAAGGAAAACACAACAAGGCAGTGGAAGAACACTACGCAAGAATTTGAAAACACGAGTGACTTATCAGGAAAGAAAGACAAGAGGCATTAAAAACATCTATAATTTATTTAAAGTAAGGAAATAAGAGAGATTGAACAGTGGCATTGGAGCAGCCCGCTCTGTAATCTGACCGTGAACAAGACGACAGAAGGACAAAAGAGTGGGAGGTTGGGAGGGGTACAGCTGAGGTGAATGGGTTGGTAAGAGGGGAGATGAGTGGGAGTGGGAAAGAAAGGAGGTGGAGGTGGGAGTGAGGACGGTGGCGAGGAGGGGGACAGTAAGGGAGAAGGGTGGGAGGGTTGAGATAGGCAGGGCTGGTAGTGATGGAAGAAGCCTTTTCCATCACAAAAGCCCAACTGTCTGTCAGGGACAGTACAGGACTATCCGTTCACACCCCTTTATCAGCGAGCCGCTCCCAATCAAGTCTCAGCCTCACTCTGTTAGATTAGCTCTTGAAGGTCAGATCATATTACCAAATCACACATCTTCTAAACCCACTTTCCCCCAGTTAAGATGTGTGTATAGATGTGAGACAGACGATTCAGCGCAGCAACAGATGTAGACATTGTTCAACTTTCACCACACTGCACCGCTGCTCGACTGTTGCTTAATCCCCACGAGGGGTTGCTTCGGCATCAGAGATGCATCAGAGATGACAGAAGGCAAAAAACAAACTTTCTGAATATAGAGCTCAGAGGCAGACGGAGTAGACTCGATCGATATGAGTCAAACCTCTGAAGTAGCAGAGTATTAATCACACAGGGATTCATTAAAAACTTAATAACAGACTGCCTGAGGGATGCAGCAGATTTATTGCCTCAGTTAGTGAACATATTAATTCTACAAGCGCCAGCCACTAAAGCTGTGGTTATGGAGGCAAGACCTTCATCCAGACAAAGACAGGTCTCTTCTTGACCAGCCAGGACACACACGATCATCTTCTGGGCCTAAAGGAGCCTGAGCAGCATATTGCAAAGAGCTGACAGTCAGCGAGGCTAATGCTCCGCAACTATGAGGGCCTTGTTTTGGAAGTATCACTTAATAAAGTGCTATGAAACCGGAGGAGAGAAGAGGGAGGCAGACAGAGAACGAGAGAAGCTATGGGCTGAGTGAACCCTGCCCCACTGATTACTGTGTTCAACCATCCAAAGCAGAGTTAAAGAATCCAAAATCGCCCCAAAAAATAGACTCGCAGCTATGCACACACTTTTGAGAACTATCAGACATGGGATATTTATTTTTGTAATGCTCATTGTTTGGTCTCCTCACTTGTTTTTAACAAACAAATATTCAGAATCCAGTAATTTCACGAATTGTTTATCATAAGAACCTTTCAGCATATTGTAATCCAAATGCTCTGAGAGAAAACTAGACTTCTGCTCCTCCTCATGGCTCTGTTTTCAGGCTTTAGAATATTTAGCCCGTGATGGAAGACCAATCACAGGTCATTTCAGAGAGAGCGTTCCTATTGGCTGTGCGCCGGCTGATGGTCGGTGCTTGGTATTTCCTAAACTGACCTCAAAATGGCACAAACTTTCTCATTTTACAGCTAAACAGAACACTACAAGTTGTTTCTGAAAACATTTGAGACGAGAAATAGGCATTATAGTAACAGAATATTAATTCATATTTGATCAGCGCTGCCTAGTTTGACCGTTTGGTTGGAGTTCGCAAGTGATTGACAGCTGGCTCTCAATGCTGGACAGTAGGCTCCAGCTCAGCTCTGATTGGTTGTTTTCCTCCGGTCTGTGAAATCTTTCAGATGCCATTAGGAGCACCGGAGGACACAGAGGCACATGATTTTTTTTCAGATTACCTGTCTCACGCACTACTGTCAGGATATAGTGACCGTTTTATAAAAATAACTTTTTTTAATCATTAATGATGCTCCATTTCTTCCCACTGCTGCTTTAACAAAATTAGATTTTCTCTCATCTGTGATGTTTCAAAGATTAAAACGAAAAATAGGACTACTTGTGCAAAGTACGCAAAACCAGGTGCAGTGGCCCTGTGTGCTCGGCAAGAAAAGTAATAGCGTCTGCAATTTTGACATTGCAGGCAAAGAGTGTTAAAATTGCAGCTTTTTATATATCTTATCACTGCTGTAAGCGTACATTTGTGTGTATGTTTGAAATTTTGTATTTTACATTTTGGTCTTGCATACCGAGTTTTGTTTCTGTTCTTTTTTTTTTCTAAAAGTGATTGAGTGTGTGTGGGTTATAATATCCCACTTTTATGAGACACCTGACACCAGACAGTATTTATTGTACAAATTATTGTAATTGAGTAATGCTCATTTGAGTGACTGATTGTAGGAGAAGGGAGAGGCAGTGCAACAGACAGGAACAAATAAACCAAAGCCAGCCTGAAGGGTAAAATCCTTTACCTGTGGACGTGCCTGTATTATTATCTCTACAGGTGTAATGTTCCAGGCTGAACTTCAGAGGAGCGTATTCTCCACCGGTATCGATCTTTGGCAGGGAAACCTGACACAACAGACAAGAAGACAACCTTTGATATTTGAAGAACTCACAAAACATTATTTAAAACAAAATCATGGCTCAAGTAACTGCACACCAAAAAGCATAAAATGAGCCATATAAATACGTAGACATACAGAGCTTTTAAATTTAAGTTGGAAATAATGTTAACATTGACATTGTGGTATAAAATGTTACTTGCACTGTGGCGAATCAGTCAAACTCAAAGTCCTTCATAAAACCTGTTCTCCAAACTCCAAAAAATGTAATTGCTTAATTGGTTATATTAGAAGAAATCCGATTCTTGAAAACACCAAGAAGGGAAGTGAATGGCTAATTTAAATGCTATGTTGTTTTTCTTCCAAAAAGACCATATTTGAAATCTTTAATTTACACCGTTTTATATTAAATACAGGTATATTCATATATCTACACAAATCCATTTTGTTAGAGGTTTCAACATTAAGCTTAGAGCAAATTTGTCATGCCAGTCTATTTGCAGGTAGGATCATTTTCTACCAGTATTGGTGGACTTAACATTTGTCTACTGAACACAGTGGCGATTCGGTTTGATGTATACTATCCCTTGACTCTGCAGTACCTTGAACATAGGTTTCCATGTCCGGTCCAGGTGTTTGAAAGTGTCGGGGATAGTGTAGGGCGTCTTCTGATTCTCGCTCTGCTTCTTTTCTGACGCTGACTGGGTCAACCCGTGCACTCGCAGATCCCAGAACATTATAGCGCTTTAGAGGGAGACAAATGAAAAACGTTAATCCTTTTGTTCATAATTAAACACGCACACTGTGAATATTGACTGATAAAGACTCTGTTGGAGGCCTGTGATTTGTCATTTTCTAACTCAAGGTTCAAAAAGCAGCATCTTCTCCAAATGTGGTGCCAGTAAATGCAGGCAGTGAGCCTTACAGAGAGAGAAACACTGAGTCTAGTGGGACCTGTAATCTGGTTGTGAGTGTCACAGCGATTGACAGTGAAGCTGGCGGCATTTCATTAATTTAACATTTAAATTGAACAGGTTTCTGTGTAAGCCCTACCAGTCAGGGGAGCAGGTGACAACCTGAGCAGAAATCTTGTACTTGTTCTTCACTGGTACGCCCGTCCTGCTCACCTAATCAGAGAGAGAGAGAGTCACAAAATCAACTAACGTCTGTCAGGCTTAGTGTATTAAAGAGCTGATTATAGTGAAAGAAGGGTCATTGAAGATATATGGGAGGTTAATGTGCCCCCGGGGGCACTTTGATGATTGCCTTATTTTACTTATCCAGATGAGTGCCAGCGGTTGTCACGATTTATTACAGTTGGCTGTATAGACGCGAGGGATAAGCACCAGTGGGACACCAGAATTACTGACAACACTAAGCAACATGCTTAGGTTCTGTGGACTGTGATAATGTTGTGACTCTGTGTGACACCATAGCTCATTTTTACTGTATTTTCTTATGACTGCTACCATTATCTTTCACAGTCATTACTGCACTTCTTTGTTGCTGGGTTACAGACCAAACACTTTAGTGTCACTGCAGCAAATATCACTTTAGGTCAATACATTTTTAGATTTACCGTGCAGAACATTCAATGATTTTCTGTTACGTTTGGTCCACTATTAGCAGATGAAAACTGGACCACAGACCGCAGATGTTAAATAACAGGAAAATTCAGTACAAGTACAAAAAAACATCTTGAGGCTATCATCATATCCTCATTATAACCTTCATAGCCTTTTTCTCTGCCCTGACTACTTCACTGTGCCCACTATTGCCTTTCCCCCAGTTAGACTTGTTTACATGAAGTGGCTTTTAACCTTAGTCTGATAAAAGCTCTGTCAATATTCCAAAACTATATCTAGAAATCATTGGAGCAATAACAGACCTGACCCTTTAAGTGCTTAATGTTTTATTATCAATTTTAGATTTAGGTGTGAAGGATTAAAATGTACTCTAGTTGCCTTTGGTATGTTGGAAACTATGCCACAGTGTTTACTTTAGATACGATAAGAAGAAGCTTGAGATCTAGAAAACATTAAAGAATGTTTTACTGTGTAGTCACACAAAACACCTTTTACTAATCGAGATACTGATTAACCTTGTGGATGATGGAAAATGACAGGAAATAACGTCTCTACGTGATCAGTGTTCTTCCTATTTAACGTCAGATTTGCAGTCTTCCAACCCCCTCGGGCCTTCAGCTCTGTGTACCTCAAATGTTGGTGGCAGCCACTGGACATCAGTAATTGGTGCTTTGTGGCTGCTCTCTAAGGCAGACACTGCACAGAAGCGCACGGCAGGAGTCTTATTCTCTTTGTTGTCATCGAGGTCCTGGTGGGAGGTCAGACACAAAAGGCACAGCATGTACAGTGAGCTCTGACATTTCAATTTAAATACAAAGACTTTATACAGCGGTGAACAACCAACCTAAAATGGTCCAGCAGGATATTCAAATATAGTATACATAACAAATTATGGATACTGCAACACACAACTCCAAAGATTGTTTCTTCAATCTTGCACAGAGAGTGTAACAAAGGAGTTTTTTCTGTGCGGTGCCCCTGCAGTTGGATTTTAACGGTGTGAACAGAACACAAATATATACAGGAGGATTGTAAGTCTTTGTTTATCTGATAAGCTAGCAACAGGTGCTGGTGCAGCGCAGCTTTCACAGCACTCAACAGCGAAATAAAGCCTTTTAGCAGATACGACCGCCACTGTTTACACTGCAAACACAAGGGAGGGCAGTGATCTGATTTGCTTGTGTGTTATCTTCTGTGGGGACAAACTATGGCGGAGGATGGAATTGGCTTGTGTAACAGCTGGAGTATGGGAGCTGATGCTGTTGACTCTTGGAGAATGAAGAGCAAACAAGGACAAAGAGAATAAAGGGAGGTACGGAGGGTGGGAGAGGGGGGAAAGCAAAAGAGAAGGAGGTGGTGAGGACAGGGATGGAGACAGCTGTTCCACTGTAGAGGCAATAAAAACACACAAAGCAAATGGGGGCTGGATGATGGGGGCATATATGTCTATTTAAATACAGCAGGCGGGTGGAAGATGTCAGCGGGGGTCAGGCTTTAGGGACAGAACTGGTTTGGTGTTTGGTGTCTGGACGTCTCAACAGGTTTGCTATGTTGTGGGATAAATCTGAGCCCTGGTTTTTGTCACGTATCATTACCTCTCTCTTCCCCCATCTATTCTTTATTACTCTACATAATACCGTCTAAACAGGGCAGCAATGCCATGGAAATATTACTTTACTATGATGTTAAGCCAAAAGTGAAACCGTCTTTAAAGTTTCAGTCTTCAGTCTAGAGTTTTTGTTTATCCACTTAGATCACCTCAATCTGACTATGCTGCTTGTATGAGTAGGTTTATAGGCTGTTTTCGTTTAGCAGTGGGGTCATGTAATGATATAAACTTGCTTTGAGATTTACTCCTGGCATTAGTACGTTTGTGGAACTGGTTTTGACAGCTGTGGCTGGCTTGAAAAGGACCATTAGGCCACTGCATTCCCATCTAATGAAAGAGTGAGGATGAGGAGAGAACTCAGGAGTCAACGTATCATCGTCTCACTCTGTCATACAGCACAACCCGTCTTTACAGCAAACATGCTGCACGCTTTGATAATCTGAGGACCCGTGCTTGACAAAACCAGGCTGACATCATAGCTAGCCAAAGAATTACGGTAACTGATACCACGTGTAATACACCAACACGGACACAGAACACCATGTATTATTGTATCAACATTGTGCACATTAGAGAAAGGATATGGGTACTTACAAATGTCTCGGTGTTAACAGGAACCTTTTTACCCGGTTGTGTTCCCTGTAAGTGAATGACTTGAGCAGAAATGTCCCACAACACAACCTGAGACAACAGACACACAAAATCAGTTACCGTAGATCAATATTGGTGCAAAATACACTCAAAATAAATATGATCACATGTAAATGAAAACAGAGTGGGAACAGAAACAACACATTGGAACTGTACAGGATATGATGAAGAGGACTGAGGGTCTATTTAATAATTTCCCCTTATAATGAAAAGAGAGAGGAATGGAAAAGCGGTTACAAAAACTGCTACGAGGCAGAAAATGCAGCAGATGCAGCAAACCAGAGATGCAGAGCAGAGTCAAAGTCAGCACCTGGCCATTCATGCAGCCGCCAACGATAATATTTGGATCAGAGGGGCAAAACTCAAACACAAAAATGTCATCTGGGCACTCCAGCAGCAACTGCAAACAACACAGAAAACCAAGGGCAGAAATATTATATTTCAAAGTAGACATTTCCATGTATTGGGTGCTTGCCATCCCGAATATTTATTTATTCTAGTCTCTCCATACAAAGTTCAGCTTTTAATCCCCAAAACCGAGTGCACACAGTAGATTCCATTTCATCAGGCATAAAGGGGAAATAAGACCCAGGAGGGGCGGGATGGTACAGTATTACAGAGAAGTCATTTTTCCGCATCGTGTTTAAATCTGCTGGAGTTTAAAATTAGCTGCAACATTGAACTACGGCATTTTACTCCCCACACTAAATAAATATACTTATTTCAAATATTTAATGTCTCTGGTTTCCTCTACACAGGAGCCTCTGCTACTTTGATCACTGCTCCAGCAGACAGTGAAACCAAAGAATGACGCATGAACCAGGGAAGGCATACGTCATGCAGAACTCATATTACTTTTGAGTGATTTAGCAGCTCAGTTTCATTGATTTAGTGCCTCTGTCAAATCAATAGAGCTTCTCAAATTTTGCTAAATGGTCTTGAATGACAGCAGAAAGCAAATCCTTCCAGCCATTTGTTATCAAAGTGTGTCTCAAACTGATATGAGGTCAGAATTAGCTCGTAAGGTGTCAATGACAGATACAAATATGGCCTTTTTGATATCTTTTCCAGCTCGTACACTCTCCACATTCACCCAAATACTCCTATACTTTCCATACCTGGGGATTAGAAGGGTCGGAGAAGCTATAGAAGAGAATGAGAGAAGCTCCGACGACAAACGTCATGGATTCCTTCGACTGCTCCTCCTTTTTTTCTGTCAAAGCCACAGCTATCACACCTACCACATCAAAAGACACACCACACAATGTATCAACTACACAGCAACAGGGAAATAGACGTTAAATATGTAATTGGTGGCTCAACGCTTAACCCTCCTTTGAATAACATATTCAAAGGATCACATGTTTTGGCACTTATATTATTATTATGGATCTTGCTGGAAGTCTACTCTATAGGTGATGACAACATTACAAAGCAGTAGTGAAGAACATTAATGCTTTTACAATGGATGAGGATTTTAAATTTAACAGTGAAATTAGAGAGAGAATTACAGATAATACTATCCTTGTCAACATTTTCCAACCACATGCTATTATAGACATTTTTTCATTATAGTCAGTTCCCTGTTGTACTTTACCGTAGATGGTAGGGTGCCAATTAATGCTACTGATTTTCTTGTCCTTAGTGTACTTCTGGTCTGTGAAGGCCTGATAGAGCATCAAACCTTCAGAAACCTTCCCAGACCAGTCACCGTCCTCAGCTGCTGCCCCCAGAGCCTTCCAGTCATCAAAGAACACATTCATGATTCCTTCCTGCTGGAGGGCTTGCAAAATCCTGCAAAAGAAGGTAAAGTTGCAAAACTTGTGCATAGGGTTTCGTTTTACTCCATCAAATATCTTCATAGCTACATTGCAACGTTTTCTAGTACTCCAGAAAATCTAGTACACTGGGAAGGTGAAGGTGTCCTAAAAGTATGCCTTTTGCATATTCTAATGCGCCTACATGTAGTGGTAATAATGGATGGGTTTGCGTACCCTGAGGCTGATACAGTAATGTATGAGTTTGGGTTGAGTCTTCCTATACAATAAATAGAAAGCAGACAAAATTTCTAGAATATTTCATTTTACCCGGGGGTCACTGAGTTGCAAAAATTCTTCAGACTCTCAGACTGGAGGATGTTCTCTTTTTCTTCATCACTTAACTCTCTTGGCGTGTACTGGGTACACATATTCCTCTGAAACTTCCTGTAAAGTGGACAGAAAATTATATAATATTAAATTATACAGTACATTTGTGGAGGTGGAGTTACTATTAAAATTATAAAGAGAGAAAAAATGATATATGTCGAATGCTATTTCATGAATGTGTCAGCTATATAATCTATAGTATAAGGCATATAGAAAAGAATTGCAGAAAGAGATTTAATATTGCATTTAGTGTTAAAATCTTGTTCTCTAAATGCCGTGTTGGCAGAACCTGTAAGTGCTTCCGCCCCCCCGTAGAACAAATCAATTTTATGTGTACTGATTCGCTGGCATACCACTGTGTCTGAGCGCTGCTGCTCTGCAGTGTGGGAACAGCCTGTATCCCGCAGTCCCTCTGCATCTGTTTGATGCTGAATCTGCTGTCTGGGTAGGAAGTACACTCTAGGTAGCCATCCTTAGCATCTGCAGCGTTGCGGTCAGAAAAACAGACTGGTGCCCCAAACTTCCTCCGCACTCTGGAGAACTTGTACCACAGCTGA
>CAKALG010021721.1:0-10471 GCA_916700815.1 Helicolenus hilgendorfi
GGACACACCACAAAAACTAGGCCGACAAACGCTCACCGACGGCCCCAAACTGTCCGACAGTCGAGTGCTTGTGGTGTTCAATTCAATTCAATTTATTTATATAAAGTGTCAAATCATAACAGAAGTTATCTCGAGACGCTTTTTACATAGAGCAGGTCTAGACCGTACTCTAGTGTGTTCTCACTAAAAGTATGTTGTTGACATTAAAAACTGTTTTGTGCCAGAACACTTGTCATGTTGTGACTTTTCTCTTCCCATTTCAGTGTTTGTCTGAGCGCTTGAGCAAGTGAGCTGACACCCACTTTGCGAGAGTCACATTTGAATCTTTGCATATTCTTGGTGAGACACATCTGGCTGCCATCTCCTCTAAAACAATTTCACCCCGGGGAATTGCCACCTTGCAATACTTGCATTATGCTAAACAGTCAAACCAATCAGGCCGATGCATGTACTGTATGCAAGTAGCAGCTGTTGTAACAGAGATCACTCTTCATTTACATATTTACGGCTTTGTTTACCTGCCGAGGGCACCGGATGCTGGATGCACTTGTACCTATAGCTTGTACTTGGAGACATTTCACTGACATATCAATCAAGGATCTCTTGACAAATCTGTGCAATCACTTGGTCCTATTTAATGAATGTATGCTTTTTAATGTGATGGAATTAAAAAATAATTCAGCTTTATGTAGCTGCCTTTGCTGCGTGTCACATTGCCATACCTATCAATTGAATAACCAATGAAAGCACCTCAGAGGATTTGCCTGGAAAGGTCTTCAAAGGGCCAGCTTCATGCCGAGACTTGAGCTGAACAGGGTGAGCAGACGGGTCTTGCTCTCACACGAACACTCGACAGCTTATTCAGCAAGATTTCTTATTGTTCCGATTGTAAACTATTGTGGCGGTATTACTGCCGAGACAGGTCACCGAGAAAGCTTTACCCTCACAGAGTCTGAAACCTTGAAATTCAGCAGTGAATCATGAGGAGAGAAATGTATTTTGCTAACTTTCATCCATTCTTGTCGGTGTCTGCTGTGTGTAATTATATCTGTCGAGTAAATGCCGAGTAAACAGGCTTATACGTACTGATAACTCAAGTACTGTACCTCAATTTGTCCAAGAACAAGTGATTGAGAAAAACACTGTCAGCACAAACAAAGCTGGGAGTTGTAATAATGAAGCAAGTTTGACAAGCATTTATCAAACCGGACCGTGTGTGTGTGTGACATGTGACAGTTTTCACGTCTGATGTCTGTTTTTATATCCGCCCTTTATCACAAAATGTTGAAAAGTCAGGAGTGATGGTGCTTCTGTGATTCGTTTTAATTCGCAGCACTGCCAGAACTCCTGTTTGTATTTTCATAGCGTTGCTCTCTGAATTGTTCAGTATGCATCACAGGGCCTCTGGCCATAGAGCCGTGGCAGAGCGCAGCCTTCACTGTGCTCCAGACAACTGTGGTGAAATGATATTAAGCTAACACGCCGGGCTTGTTATCAAGCTAACTGCCACTTGATAGAAAATAGCTATTCTTAAGACTGTGGCTTCCTACAAACTGCTTTAATTTAGAGTCCTTGTGAGCCAGCGGGTTTAGTGGTGTAAATGTGTGAATCAACATACTATTATCTTTTTTTTTTCTCCATGTTTTCCAGGGATAACTGTTCTTAAATCGTGCTACATTGGATATTACAGGATGTGGACTGGGGAGTTTAGAGGGCGGCCCACTGATGCAGTCAGCTTCTCTCACTCCTGGGCCCAAACAAATGAATAAGGAAACAAGGTCTGTTTAGCTTAAACAGTTTTAAGTTGATAGCCAGCTCGCTGTGTGATATGACATGACACCCGAGTAATGCTGACGGAACAGATTCTAAATGAGGTGAGGAACGCAAGGTGCTCAACCATAAGGTGAGCGGTATACAGTACCTGCTCCAGGGAACTGGAGGAGGAGGGAAAATATTGACAAGCAAGCACCACTGGAGTGTGTCGCAGCAAACTGAGCAGCTCATATTATAATGACAATTATCGCTGCTGCTTTGGCTTCATCAAGCAGCGGGGAAAAAAAATGTTTTCGGATTGTTTCTGATTGTCACTTGAAACTTGAAGTACTTCACATTCTGCAGCTCAGACTGCAAACACACACACACACAGACACACACACACACACACACACACACACACGCACACACACCACTACAGGAGTGAAAGGAGTCCAACTGAAGTGACAAAAATGGGGGTTGCATCACTAAGCAGAGCGCCTTCACACATTAAACATTAGGAGCTACATTAAAAAAAAAAAGTGCTGTAATGTTTCTAAACTGTTGCAGTACCATTTCCAGCTGAAAGTGACACAATCTACTGATCAACACAAATCAAATGATAAATTCAGGTCATTTATCGAGCAAATATGTGTTGATTTTCTCTGTTTTCTATCATCGTGAATTTAATATCTTTGTATTTTGGATTGGTGGTTACAAAAGAAAAAAAAGCCTTTTGGGAACGTGAGATTTTCATCTTTTCAAAATGTTTAGACATTTTATGGGCTAAAAGATGAATCGAAAAAAATAACTGGTAATGAAAAAAAGTATGTTAAATACATATGCCTGTGAATTCTGCAAACCTGGAAGGTGAACTGTTTTGAATCCTTGGGTAAAAGACATACTAAACTCTTAAAAGGCCAGACAATAAAGATAGGAATTTCCGCTATCTTGCATTGCAGCACACGGTATAAACCTTTGGTTTAAAAGGTTGTTAAATACTGATATTAAGCGCTGACCTTGATCTGTCATATGTCCCTGTTAATGTTTGAAAATCATCCACAGATCCTGAAAAGACACAGTGGCATGGTAATATGTCCTCTAGGGCCAGCTATCTTAACAACTTTATGTGAGTACTATACTATCAAGATCCCGATGTGAGAGGAGGCAGAGCAGCTATCAAACCATCACTCTGGGGTGAAGTGCTAATATCATGTAATGTCTTCACTGTGACTTTATTAACATAATATACGTACACTATCAGTGTTTAATGAGGTCCCTAAAGGCAAAAGGCTGTGCCTCGCTCATGTCAAATTTCACTGAATGCACTATTGACTTTGGCCTTTTGAGCTGCACGTGTACATTTTAGTGCTATCAGAGTTCACGTGATAATAACGTGTTAATGCAAAGTTGTTTTAACGCCACTAATTTCTTTAATGCATTAATGCAACTTGCATTTTTGATGTTGTCTTGGGCTCAGCTATAAAGGCAGAGTGAAGATGGTATCACATGATACTAGAAAACCTAAGGTATCCAGCGGTACCAACCATGTCATACTAGCATTCGTAGGAAAGGAGGCTAAATAACGCTCCAAACTTAGGCTAAGTTTTGGTGAGGAAAAACTGTCATGGCCATTTTCAAAGGAGTTCCTTGACCTCTGACCTCAAGATATGTGAATGGAAATGGGTTCTATGGGTACCCACGAGTCTCCCCTTTACAGACATGCCCACTTTATGATGATCACATGCAGTTTGGGGCAAGTCATAGTCAAGTCAGCACACTGACACACTGACAGCTGTTGTTGCCTGTTGGGCTGCAGTTTGCCATGTTATGATTTGAGCATATCGTTTATGCTAAATGCAGTACTTGTGAGGGTTTCTGGACAATATCTGTCATTGTTTTGTGTTTCTAATTGATTTCCAATAATAAATATATACATACATTTGCATAAAGCAAGCATATTTGTGGACAATCATGCGATTAAACAGCCCTAATACATTGAGTAAACTATTTGCTACTGCACCTTGTTACCTAATACCAGTAGCAAAAATATCACGGGTTGTTCCGCAGTGCTGTATACAACACGAGCTCCCTTATAACCCTAAAGCTCAATGTTTCAGATCTTGTAGGGCTTTCACCTTAAAACAAATTGGGGTGATGTTTCTTAAAAGGCCAGTATTGCACTTTTGTTGTTTTCTGATTCCTCTACCTGCAATTCAGCAGAGTCTTTGTGAGGACTAGTGCTCCCATGCTCTTTCCAGGCCATGGGCTGTACAGTAATCAATGTTGATGAATGAGTAGGAAGGCTCTCTTTATTCCAGCCCTCGCTGAATAGAAAGTTTCCATTATCTCTCACAATGTATTCACTCTATCAAAGTGACAGGGTTGAGGCAAGCCACACTCCATTGCCCTCACTGTGCCCATACCTACCTTCATCCGTCTACTCAAAAGAACAGGGAAAGCCGGAAGAGACTGCTAAAATAACACTGCACAAGCCTACAAAATCTATAAGACTTTAACTCTTGAGTCTCATCCATCACGGCTGTAAGGATACAATTACGTGCATGCGTTGGGCAAAAATATCCACTGTGCAGCGGGAAATAATTCAAGAGAGGATGGAGGTCGGCATTTCTTTCTTTGAACCATTTGACAAAAAGTCACTTTAGTACATTTTTAAAGAAAAATGACGGGGAAAAAAAAACAATTCACCCACATTTTGTTCAAGCAATATTTCACTTTGCTACCGTACAACAGATTTATTTTTCAGCACCCTTTTGTACCTGGTGTGACTCGGCTAGCTATCAACCTCTGACACTACTAATACAAAGAAATTTGTATTCCCCATGGGCGGTTAAGTCGTTTTCAGTGTCACTGTATCATGTAAAGCAATAAAAAAAAACCTTTGCTTTTCTACTGTTTAAGTGGAAGGTACTGTAATAAGAACTAGAAGATCACGACTATTACAAGTTGGCTAGAAAATAGAGCTGCAGCAATTAATCGATTCGTTTTCAACTATTAAATTAATCGTCGACTAGTTTGATAATCGATCAATCCATTTGAGTAATTTTTTTAAGCAAAAAAGTCTACATTTTTAAATTCCAACCTCTCAAACGTGAATATTTTACAGGGGTGTAAATCACCAGTTTCATCACGATACAATATTATATCAATTCTTTGGATAACGATACAATATTTGCTGATATCACAAAGTCTGCCACGACACAATGTCGATTAGATTCAATTCAAGGGACTGTGATTGATATGAGATAATATCATATGCCCATTTAACTCAATCAGTTACATAACAACAATAACAACTAAAATATGATTTGATATTGTCTTTTTTACTGGGCTTTTCCAGAGATTTAAATGAAAAACCAATCTATTAATTTTAATAAAAGAAATAAAAATAGACCTCCTGTTGTTGGAGGTCTGGTTGCTGGTCAATGCTGGTGAGTGGCTTGTCAATAAAATGAGAATAGCTGGTCTTCCTAACAGCCCACCTTAAGTGAGCCTGAGCTGAAGTTGCTGCTTACATTGGGCTATCGCCCCCTCCACTTTAACAAGCAAGCAAGACACAGGAACTTGGCTTGGGTCTTGAGGAGTTGTAGCATTTATTCACCAACAAATAAACTGTAACTTACACACACTGCACTGCTACAGTCACAGCTGTAATGTTACTGCTACTCACGTCACACACACGCTGTCTTTATCTCTCTTGGACAACCGGACACTCACTAACGTTACGCTGCTAACGCTGCTTGGTAACACAGCTTGAGAACGCCGCTCGTTTTTTCATCATGACTCCACGTCAGCTCATGTCCATGCGGCCGTCCTTGCTGAATGCATAACCAAAGTCACATTGCTAACACTGTTTGGATGTTTATAATTGAGGTTCGCTTGGATAGAAATGGTGAAACAGATGTGCATTGGAAAATCTAAATAAAGGCGTATCTTAAAGTATTGATATGTATTGATGTTTTCACTTTGCATCAACGACATTGGATTGTTGATTGTTCAGTCGATATATCAATCCGGATTGATGTATACACCGGTATAGTTTCTGGTTTCGTTACTCCACTATGACAGTAAACTGAATAGCTTTGGGTTGTGGACAAAATAAGATATTTGAGGACGTCATCTTGTGCTTTGGGAAACAGTGATTGATATTTTTCACCATTTTCTGACAATTTATAGACCAACAAACGATTTGATTAATCGAGAAAATGATCTGCAGATTAATGAACTATGAAGATAACTGTTGGTTGCAGCCCTACTAGAAACAACATGGCTGATAAGTGAGAACTTCACGTTTAAATGTTTGATTAATTTCGTGTTTAGACAATATTTAATCTCCTATAAAGATCACTCTGCTTTACTTCTATTTATGTCTAATTCCATTGTCTTTATTTAAATGTATTAAAACAACCAAGTTGTATATACAAGCAGCTGATCACATAAGCTGGAGTCCCCCATGTTATCATATTGCTATGTACATCTGCTTATCATTTACAGTCGTTTTAATGAAGAGCTGAAGTGGGATGCAGGCGAGCGTCGCTGGCCATAAAGAGCAGCCAGTATGCACACTGGGCCCGGCTACTGTATCATTATGTTACTCTGCTGCGGTTGCCTTTTTAGAGGCTCAACTCATTATTTTTTCATGTTGTTGATCTCAGGACTTTACGGTCCCCCGAGAATGGGGTCATGCCCTTCTCCATTAGTTCTGTTAAACGGCCTGCACCTTCTCTTGTTGCAATAATACGACACAAAACTAAAATCGGGTATTGCATGGATTATTGAGATGATGGATACTAGTGTTTTCTTCAACATGCTGAAGGAGGAACGGAGCATTTCCTCCACGGAAATATGGAAATGTGACAAAATTACCCGTTCCTTTGTCTTGCACATCGATCATTCATTTGTTATTGCATTTCTCCACAGTGCTTGTTCTAAGTGTGGAACATTCGGTGACCTGATGTCTGTTTTGAGAGGAATTCACTACTTGTGATATTATTAAACATGACAGCGCGGGTCCCAGTAGCTGTAATGATTAATATCACTAGATGAGTATTAAAATAAAACAATCATGAATGCTGAACAAAATCAAAATTCACAGGCCTTTTTAAGTCAAGCAATGAATCTAATTATCTGATATCCCACCTCTTCTATTCAGCTTAGTGTGATCACACTGCTACTCGTCTCAGGTGCTCACTATTAAAGCCACTAAATGCCATCTTCCTCGGTGCTACTTGCTTGCACCTCAACTGTGAAGTCGGTATTATAAGCTTGGAAGGTCATACCTCAAATGTTGGATTTCAGGATGTAAAAAGATCAATTAAAACTTTGGTGTAATTAGGAGCAAAAGCAGAGACCTTTGAAAATAGTCAGCTGTCGGTGGAAACTAATTTCAGAAAGCTGTAATTATTCTCCTGGAATCTTCCCGCATTGCTGAAAAGTAAGCCGTTTAGTGTTTCCACACAACCAGATGGTCTAGCTCGCAATGCTGAGAAGCATTGAGACGAGAGTAAACAAGATGAAGAGGCTCGGTCTGAATGCATCGACTAATCAATCAAAGGGATCCTGAAGCTTGATGATGAAATTTTGTCTGTATCGCATAAAGCCTTAAAAAAGGTAACGCAACAATGTGCTTTACAATCAGAATAATACACATAAAAACACAGCGAACCAAAAGAGAACATCAAGAGCACTTTTCATGCAGCTTGAAACTGCCATCCTGCCGGAGATGGATTTCTAATAAAAGTCTAATAAAAGCTGAAATAAGATGAAGAGGTGCCTTGACATTTTAAATTTTAGTTATTCTTCACCAGGCTTGCGTCACATAATGGGGAAAGGTTTTAACATTTGTCCTTTAGCCACCATAAAGTCTGCTTATTAGCATTTTCATTTCTAAATGAACATATTTAAATGCATATTAGATCCCGATATCTGTCTGATGGTCGAGTCTGACACATGTGTACGACACAAGAAGAGTTCTTCTTCAGTTTTAACTGTATATGCCTCAAAGGATCCAGTTCACAGTAACAGGGATAAGCCTCTATCCTTCTTATTGTAAACCCTGAATACAAAAGCTGTTGGGTTTTGGCTGCATTACTCGTAAAACTGTGGCATGTCTGTAAGCACCTTATCTGGATTGTGTTGTCTTTTTTTTCCTGAACATCCCGACTAACACCTGAACGAGGCCTGAGCCAATATTCAGAACGCTGCATGCATGTAAATACACTCACACAAACCAGCCTGTATTTCCTTATATCAAGTAGCAATTAGCACCAATAAAAGCAGACAAGAAGCTTGAAAAGCTCCTCAAACCTGCAATGCGTGCTTAGATCTTATCTACATAGAGAGAGACAGATATGATGGGCATGAAAAGAGTCTGTATCTGACAGAGATCGGTTCCTCCTGAACTGCACTTAGCCATTGCAACGGCTTTCATCACTGATCCTCAAGAGGCCAATTTACATCTGCTTCGAATATTTATGTTACCTAAAACGAACCTGATTGCTAACGCGCCTCCTCAATCAGACACGGGTTCGCCTTATCAGTGACATCGGCTTACTGCGGTCCTCATGGCGGCCGTGGTTTGTGCCCAGGTGGACGGCTGAGCGGAGTGACAAACTGTTATTGTGATGCGACAGCTCTTTGGCATAAAGCATATAAGGCTGCAGGGATCATCACCGCATGCTAATGCTCCTGATGGGGAGAACCAGAGCGCTTCCAAGGTGACTGAAAAGCCTCGCGTGATGTCAAATTAAAATGTCATTTGCTGCCGAAAACAGAGATGCATCAACAAGCTAATCAGCTTACATGTTTGTTTCTGTGCCGGGGCACTGCTGGGCAGGACCAGCATGTTTTTCAACCAAATGAACATTCATTCATTCATTCATTGGTAGTTACCGTTCATCAGTGAAGGTTTAATCCATCAAAATCTCAGATATTCGGTGCAGCGTCCCTGTGCCTTAAATTTAAAAAACACAACCAGAGAGCACCATCTCTACCTTTGTTCTCCCTTAAAATGGCTTCATCTTTGTTACTCAGACAGATATGCTGTAATGCTGCTGAGCTTTAAGGTTAACAGCTATTTTTTTCTGTGTTCCCACAGACCTTGGAAAGCTTCTCTCATTGCAGGCTCCTCTTGCAGGATTTGTCACGTGCAATTCAATCTAATGCACAAGACAAATGTCGCCATCCGTCAGCTATACCACACAATGAATAGAGTGTGTGTCAGTAGCTGTCAATTACTCTGACTGCCACTTGACGTGTTGGAGAATCTTAAAATGATTGTGTTGTTGATGAGCAGGCGAAGCACCTCTGCCTCTGAGAGCCTCTGAGAGGCCTCCAAAGCTTTGAAAGCCTATGTTAACACCGACAACAATACACCAATATTTGTTTAATTTCACACAGCATTTTCAGTCTTGGCTCACATTGTTACCTGCCACCTGTACTGTGTTTGTGCTGAGATCGGTGGGTCTGCTGCACAAACTCCTCTCCTGTGATCCCTGTGCAGACTCGCTCGCAGACTGTTTATCATATTTGTTTTATTCTCACAGTCAGTCGGTCAATTTAAATTATCTTATAACCTGACTTCCTTTTTACAGCAGCGAAGGCTTTATCACACGTTACAGTTCTAGACTATGTTTGGCAAACTTCAAGATAATACACTGAATCCTTAAAAACAAAATTACTGAGAAAATCCGACACTTACAAATCTCCTACCTAATCACCTCTCACCAGCAACCCATGAGAAAGCAAAAACAAACTCAAAGTATAATGAAGCAGGCTGAGCACAAAACCCAAAATAATTAGCCAATTAAAGGTGTGAAGCAACAAAGAGGAGGCAGCGTGTGCAAAGTCTCAAGGTCAAACACATTTAAATGCAAATTCAAATAACCGATCAGCGAGGAGGACATGTGGTTTAACGACCACATACAAATCAAACCATCTGCCTCCGTGCAGCCCAAGTAGCTGAATAGTTTACAGGAATGCACTTACATTGTGCAGTAAATTAGCAAATTGCCTAGATGAGCTTACAGTGCAATTACCAAGCATCAAGAAGAAGTGATATTCATGTGAGAAGGGACAACAAAAGCTAGTTGAATAATGATAAGTGCAATTTAGAGTCTGCGAAAGAAGCCTGGGAGGAAAGGCAAACTTCCTTTACTTTGCTGCATCCCACATGTTTGTTGATTGATAGCATGCGCCAACACATAGCATTTATTGATAAGTGATTTTTCAGGCCAGGCGCCACGCAGTAGCTGGCAGGATAAGACGAAGTGGAGGAAAAGCACATTTGAAATGCCGGGGGTGTAGAAACATGGATAACAGAATCGATACAACTAAAACCAATTTCAGCAATTTCTTTGTGTCAAACTTGTTAAAGGCTTTTTGAGAACAGACCTGTCAGATATGTACAAGACATATTCCACTGTCTGACACAGGCAGCTTTACACAAGTTTCATTGAATTACCCCTAAATTTAAAGTAATCACATCGCTGGTTCTGAAAAAAAAAAAACCTGACGAACCAAATAATATAATTCCTGTAGCTTAAATCTTCATCTGATACAAACAACATTTAGCTTTCGCTCAAAGTTAACTTGATCCTTGATGATGTGTTTTCGCTTCAGTGTACCACCCATTATTTTCCGCCTCCTCCGTGAAGAACCACTAAATGAATTTCAGTGGACGCAGCCGCCGCACACACTC
>CAKALG010021726.1:0-15119 GCA_916700815.1 Helicolenus hilgendorfi
CAGCAAGGGAGTCGGCTGAGCCAGCCAGGCAGCCTCACAAAGAGTCGTATGTATGCAGGAAGCTGGACAGACTGGGAGAAGGCTGCTCTGCAGAGGGGATGCCACGTTAACACCACGTCTCCGCAGTCAATGACTGGCAACGCTGCCTGAAAGGATGCCAGACTTGTTTTTTTCACTCAGCAAGCATTTGAATGCCCCATGCTGTGAATGGGTTGCTGTGCTTTCAAGAGGGGAAGGAATAATCAAGAGAAGACACAGGAGGTCTTGTCTGCTCTTAACAGCCTGTCCCTATATAACCTGACACACTTTGAGTTTCTAAACATCAACTTATACATCAGATCAGCACATACGGGTGCTTTGCAAAAAGTCAAGGTCGTGCAACCTTTTGGGGGAAAGAAAACCGAAAATATCATAGACTTCAATGCAATTTGACGTATGTTTGGATCGTAATTTTGACAAGTTCGTATGCATTCATCTCTTTTTATACAAACATTTGTTTTATACACATGTCTAATAATTATTTTACGATCTTGCCTGAACCTGAGCGTTCGCGATATCTTAATAAATTAAGGTTGATCGCCGTCATGTCCGTTCAGTCTTCCCCGTCCAACACAGAACACAGTGGCCGGATGTTGCTTATCCAGACTTCCATACATATTTGATTGAATCACGTTAGGCTAGTGATTGTCTGTAAATAACCAACGTGTTAATAGCCAACTGTTTGATCTATAGGCTGAGGTTTAATTGGAGACGACGGTCTGATAACGTTAATGTATGACTGTATTACTGAAGCAGCCATGCTAGTCACCAGCAATACTTAGCATTTACCACACTGACAGTGAGTATTCACGTATCTTATGTGCCTCAAATCTCAGTGTGAAAGCCTCGGTTAACCCGCTACACAACAGCGTTTTGTCATTTTCTCTCCTGTGACAGCGATTTTATGTTCCTCAAACGCGAGCGCAGCCTCAGTGATGACATGTTGCTGGTCTGGTCTATAGCTTGGAGCCATAAAGCTCCTCTATTATAGCTTTTTTTACGACATGGCAGGGGAACAAATCGGAGATCAGCATTTTTGGATTTGTTGTTGGTGCAACCAACTACTCGGCAACTCTTCGGCATATCGTTCTTACCACTACCGGTTTGTTTAAAGTAGAAGTTTGGAGACATATTTCAACTTCTTTACGCTGTTACCATCTACGAGGGACGCAGGATTGTTTTCCCCCAAAATAACAGCAATGTCAGTTTTATTCCAAACAGAATTAAACCGATTAAATATCTTATCAGCTGAGATCTGGGTGGCCTGGATGCTAGAAAGGATCTCATCCCACTGAACTCTGTCAGAACGAAATGTTAAGCTACGAGAGCCGCGGTGATTGATTCCAGTTCGAGCGGCTTTGCAACTCACCGAATCAAACACTCGACAACAATGCGAAAGTACATTCAGGCTTTTATTCTCATGACAGCAGCGTTTGGGATTTCAGGCTGACAACAATCTGCAAAAGCTGTGAAAGGAATGCAACACCAACAAAAAGACACCAGCTGTTAGCAGAGCTGCTCTGTAGCCCAGTGACAATAAAACTTAATTCATGCAAATTAATGGAAGTCACACATATGGAAAATATCAATTTTTAACTCATTAAACTTGAACCAAAAAAAACAACATTTGCCACTAAAACTGAACGTTACTTTTAGACATAACTTGTAGAGTAAATATTAAAAACTACCAGAAAAAAATCCCAAATTGATGTAATAAAAAAACACGCTGCTCAAGCAGGAAACATTATGTGCACAGCAGCAAAGATAATTGACATTTGGATAATAATTGGTGTGTTCTCTTGAATCTAAATGAATAACAAATGGATCTGCCAGAGTGTGACTAACGCTGGCTCGACTATAAAACTCTTCATAAACAGACTTTTCATGTTTGTCCAAAGCATCAAGATCACATTAATGCCATACGGCCAACTTCTCACAAGGACAAACACGCATTCGATTGGCAAAAACTGTCCCATATTTAAGATGTTGGCCTGAGCTTGATTTTTGTCATCATGCTTCCTCTCTACTGCTGAAGCAAGCCAGGACAAAATGAAATTATTAGCGGGCAAAGGAGCTGTTGATCTGCACGTTAGGTCAATCACTGATTGCATCACTTCCACAGAAGCTATTAAAGCATTTCTGTTTATGCTGAAAACCTGAAGCCAGGTCTGAGTTTGAGGAAAAGGATGGCACCCAAAGGAAAGAGTAATTGCAGTTTCTCAATACAAAGTTTGGACTTCACGAGGACGACTGATGACGGACAATTAAGTTAATAGATTTAGGGTCACATTTAAGGTTGCAGCCTAAAAGTCGATTTGAGTCATCAGGCTGGAAGACCGCGAGTTGACTCGCGTTTTGTCAGTCAAATCACTGCACTGTTTTTAAGCTGCATCATTGCGAGTAATCTGAGGACCTTCCCAGATAAAAAATCATGACAAAAAAAGGGAGTAAAATATAAACTGGTCTGTCAATATGTGTTATCTTTTCACTGGCTTTGAATGAGAATAGCAGCTCGGACTGACCTCAGGTGATCACAGTAATTCCTTGGCGTATAAACTGAGCAGATTTCACCTCATGTGACTCCAGGTTTGGCCTCAGGTTGTTTTTGTTATGCTAACCTTTCTTAACACGAGGAACTTCTGGCTATCATTTCTGTATTCCCATAAACTTTTCATGTTTGAGTTTTCACCTATCGTTGCTTTGTATAATATCGTCTTGCCAGAGGAACGATGCAAACAGGCCGAGCTGTCTGGCATCATCTGAGATTGAATTGCATTGTTCACACTGACAGAAACAGACAGAAAGAAAGAAGTGCACTAGAACTTAAATGAACTTCTCCAAAGCAATATGTCCATGATGCGAGCACCGGAGGAACGTAACGCTGTTAAGGCTTACTGATTTTAAAGCGTAACATCAGTATGTTTCAACCTGGACTCTATTTTCCTAATGTTTGTGTGTCTTAGTGACTAATGGGGACAAACGATATTTGAAAAAGGTCCAGTATTGATCGAGTACAGCTGCTAAACGAGCTGTAATGTAATCGCTTGGAGCAATGCCTCACTGTCAATAAACGTCCAACTACAAGTTACCCTTTAAAGTCATCCACATCGAGGGAATATAATTCCGTTCTGGCTGCTAACTTGATCGTCACCCTAATTGTGGATATAAATGTACATCAATAGGAAAAAGTGAGAGCTTAAAAAGAAACAGATTAACACGTCAAACTTCTCATCTGACCTCAGTCCAGCTGTGGCACTTCATAAAGAGGCTGTTTCCTTCCCCACAGCGTTTTTGAGCTACACCAGACACGGATGTTGTTGTCATCCACTCCCCACTTCTATTTGGGACTACATATACCAACCAGCCATTATCATACGATGTCTCCATGAATACGCTGCTCGGATTCCTGATGTGCCTCATGGGGGTGATCATGGGTCACAATTTCAAACCCAAAAGTCTCTCAGTAATCCCTGACAGTGACACAGACAAACTGTGTTCATAGAAGACCACACAACACACAAACAGCAAGGGATCCATTTAAAATCTGCAGGGGGATGCCAAATCCACATTGAAAGCAGATGCACACTGATATGTTGAAAACAATGACAGCATCACCTCATAAATAGCTAGGTCAAAAACAGTGCATTCACTTTTATACTAGAAGATGTTCAGGGGTTTTTGGTCATTTTCACAATTTCCCCCCCGACCACAGTCAGACAAACATAATGCCTTTTTATGTCTTTTGCGTGCAGTTTAAATACCGGCTGCATTAGAAGATCAGTGCCACCCACTGAAAAGCTGCTCTCTCACTACTGCTGATTTGTGTTCACTTTAACGACCAGATGACAGTTTTCAACCACCGAGAATGATTGACCGAGCTGTTGACACAAGCACTTATGCAGAATGACAGATAGATGTTCAATGAAAATGAATGAATTGGGATCTAGTGGAAAAGTTGAAGAAACTTTACCCAAATATAAAGTTAGAACTTTACTACCCAATGGCTCAAAAAGAGCACATTAATGTATATTATAAGCAACTGATTGGACTGTGTGTGAATTTAAGGGGGAACCCAAACGCAGAGTGACAGGCAGAACAGGTAGTCTTTTAAAGTCTTTTAAAAAGCGAGCTTTAATAAATCAAGCTGAATATCCAAATAACAAAAAGGCAGGGAGGGGAAAAAAGTACAAAAGAGCAAAACCAGCAAACAACAAGAAACCAAACAGAAGACAAAACCAAAAATCACAAACCAGAGAAACACGAGGAACACCAGGATCAGGGCAGGAGGTAACATCAAAACGGAGGACAAGGTACACCGGGCTGGAGAGACAAACGAACCGACAAGGACAGAGGGGAACACACAGGCTTAAATACAAGACATGATTACACACAGGTGAAACAAATCAGGGCGGGGCAGACAATCAACAAAAGGCGGGAAAACAAACAAAGGTGGGAAGTAAAACCAGACAAGACACAGGAGGAGTGATTTTCAAAATAAAACAGGAATAATATAAAAGAAAACCAAACACAAACCAAAATCACATAAACATAACTAATAACAAAAGACCAGGGACATGACATGGACACGTGATCAATGCCCGGGACTCACTAATCATTTGGCATGAGTGGATTTTGGATTCCTCATTGGTTTGGTACAAGGAGTACCAAATGTACCAAAACAGTCGGGGAAATTCCAAGTCAACAGACACGAGGCGTTTCACAGTGTGCGACCCGCGCAGCCTATCCGTCCTCTGTGGATATGGGCTGGGTAAAGCTGCACATTAACTGCCCTTCTTGGAATAAATAAAGTTCTCTGAATCCTTTCCTTCCCTGCAAAGTTTTTCACCTCAACCGCCGCTCAGCTTTCACTTAGCACTTTTTATGTTGGGGCCGACCACCACCGTTCTCTCTTCGGAGGACTAAATTTACTTTGTTTTTATTCAAATTAGTATGAGAAAATTATTAAATGACACAATCACAATATTCTTATCAGAAGAATTAGAATTTAGAATTTCTTAGAATTTCAATTTTTTATTATTCTATTTTATTCTAACGTCTTTATCTATTCTTTTGTTATTATACTGTTATACTGTTTGACTTGCACCAACATAACCAAAGCAAATTCCTAGTGTAAATCTCTTACACCTGGCAATAAACACAATTCTGATTCTGATTCTGATTCTGATTGTGAAGTTATGTCCATGCTGCCCACCAACAGAGCTTTACATAAGTTATAAGTTCACTTCTTAAAATACATACAGGATGTGAATGTCTCTAAACTATATATTTGGGGCATATTGTAAATTCTCAATTTGGTTCTAGTTTGGTTTTTGGTGCTTATGATTAAACATCATAACCAACACTTTGATGGTGTGTGGAGTTACTGTGAGGAGTGGCGAATAACAGGGCTCGCTGTCTATATGGGTCACTGTGGGGTTTTGAATGTGGCGGAGGGAATGTGAGGGAATGAGGGAACGAGGAGAAGCGGAGGGCTGCATGACGTCCCCTCGGCCAAGCCACAGCTGGCCAGATTACAAGAGTCTGGATTAGAGGCCAAGGGTTGGGGTAGGGATGTGGATCCCATTGATGTAGGAACTGAAACACACACACACACGCAGAGGCCACACATTATTAAAGCATCAATGTCACCATCAAGACACGCACTAGCTCCAAACTGCAAAGGCGTCCACGTTGTCTTTAGCTATGAACCAAGATGTTCATTTTAAGCAGCCGTTTGTACTTTGAATTGTGTCTTACGTGGCCACGTCGTTGGGACGTCATCCATAAATGTGAATGATATCCAGCAGGTGTATTTACTCATTTCCTCTTTATCATAACAGACCTCACAAGCCGCGAAGGCCAGACAATAAGGGAATGTAACTTTGGCCTAACATCTACATCTACAAACACACATGGTTATCTTTGCATTTGGCCCACCATTGATTTCAGACAGATAATAGCTTCTCGTAAAGCATAAATGGGAGAGAATGAGAACAATCTGCAGAGCACACTGAGCCTCTGACCACTGCTGGCAGGGCATGAAAGCTGCATTACGCAAAACAAGATGAGATTTACAATTGTCTTTTTGCATCCTGAGCCTAACTAAATCACTTCAGCAAAATAATAATTGTTGTCTAAGAGCAGCCACATGTCAAAAAACAGGATCAAAGGTGTCGCTAATGCATGTTTAACATCAACACCAACATATGTCTTATTATAATTCATATGAACCTAAAGAAAACAGACTAATCATCAGGCGAAAATATATTCCATACAAATATTAAGCGCAGAACAGATGCTGTAAAACAAAATGCAAAGGCAGATTCCCCAACAAAAGGCATCCTTTTGGCGTTCCTGCAAAGAATTCACCATCAAATGTAAACCCAGAAATCCACATGATATGCAACAGCAGGTTAAAAGTGTCAGCCATGCAGCAAATAGTTATTAACTTAAGCTTTAAACATATTAAAAAGCATTCATATGAAAGTGTCTGTAAAGCACTGATAAGCAGCAGATCATCATCAGTGCATTAATATGAGTGAAGAAACTGGTGAAACAGCAGTTTAGATGTAATCAGGATAGGAAGAGGAACAATACAGCCGGTGGAAACAAACTCATTTCCATGAATTAAATGGTTTCTCCAATGATAAATATAAAGTGTGAAGAGAAAATGTGAATGTAACCAGTTGTGCAATGTGAGAAAAAGCCAGCCGAGTTTCCCATGAAGCCAATATAACAGGAAAAAGACAGCCTGCATGTCAATGTGTGCAAGACAACAGTTACGTCCCTAAAGCCAAAGTACATTACTACTTACTAGAGCACCAAGAGTTAAGGTACGTGTCCACAAGGGCGTTTTTTATCGCGAGGGGAAGCAACGCTTTCTAACATTGGACACTTGGTGGGTTGTCCTAGACACAACACACTCGGCTCCTGATTGGACGAACGCTTTCCCGCCGTCGGCTGCTGCTCCAAGCTTTCAAACCAGAAACAATATGGAGGCTTGTTTGGCAACTTTCTACTCTTATTTCACAAAAATAGTTCACCGAAATGTGTTTCTGAGAACATTTGAGGCGAGAAATAATCTGTGCAGTTTCTGAATCTGTCTTTATTTTGGATCGACAACGTTTATTTTAAAAGATTCTCGGGAGTTTCGAGAGGCGGCGAGTCGCGTCGGAAGCGAGTAGACTAGCCCTCAACTTTATGCAAATAAGGAGCAGGCCTTGTGACGCTCCGTTTCTCGAATCGCGCCGCCACACTACCAGAATGCATTGCACGAAGCGTGGAAAGCACGGAGCCTGTTGACACGTACCATTAGCATAAGTAAGGTGATAGCAAACCCTCCAAAACAACAGCAACAACCAAGAACCTCACACGATAGTCTACAAGAAATCCATCCACAGTCAAAACAAACACACATAAAGCACATTAATGGATGTAAGCAGCCAGAAACAAGCAAATAATGTCAACCAACAGGCTAATACAGGCAGCAGCTAACAGCTAACTATAGCAGGTTTGGCAGCATTAGCTTCAAACTAAACTAAACACAACTTCAACATGGACTCACAACAACACATGCTGCACAAGTAGCAGACACTCACTATGTTGAAGTGAAGCGGTTGTCCCTCTCTGAGGACGTTTAATCCTTTAGAAAGAGTCCACAGCAGGACAGGAAGCTAACTAAGACTTCCTGACTTCAAATATCCAACTGTCCACATGACAGCATGGCAGCAATCACATGGTAAACACAGAACAGGTGTGTTCTCTAAGCCACGCCCCCCTTGGTTACTCAATTCAATTCAATTCAAACAACTTTATTAATCCCTCTAGGGGCAATTAGTTTGGAGCAACTGGTACATAAAAAACATAGATAAAACATAGTGACACACAACAACAACAACAACAACAACAACAACAATATATGTAAGCTAAAAATATATATAAAACAGGACCAAAAACAATGACTTTTTTTTCTCGTAAAGTTATAACTTTATTCTTGTAATATTACAACTTTTTTTCTCGTAAAGTCATGACTTCATTCTCGTAATTTTACGACTTTTTTTCCCTTAAAGTTATGACTTTATTTTTGTAATATTACAACTTTTTTTCTCGTAAAGTATTAACTTTATTCTTGGAATATTACAACTTTTTTTCTTGTAAAGTTATGACTTTATTCTCGTAATTTTACGACTTTTTTTTCTCATAAAGTTATAACTTTATTCTTGTAATATTACAACTTTTTTTCTCGTAAAGTTCTGACTTCATTCTCGTAATTTTACGACTTTTTTTTCTCGTAAAGTTATGACTTTATTCCCGAAATCTCAGATTGTTTTTTCCCTCAATGTGGCCCTAATACTCCGTCATACATTTGCACTTCGGCCCTCACTGCATTAGACTTATATACGATAAACTTAGACTATGAACTGTGTTACCTTCATCACAATGCTCAAATGTTTTGCGGCTCTAGACAGATGTTTTTGTTTTGTTTTTTGCCTAAAATGACTCTTTTGATAGTAAAGGTTTCTGACCCCTGCCCTAGACACATGCATTTCCTAGGAACTCTCCGGACCATTCTCCATCCATCCACCAGATGCCCTCAGACCTTCCCACCAATCCCAGTCACCTGACTCCCATAGCCACCTGCTCACCTGTTCCTTATTCCCAACTGCCTCTAATAAATCCCCCTTTATCCTATGGTATCAATCATGACAAAACCTATGAAAAAGAGTCTTAAATATGCAGATATGATATCATGTTATAGGACTGAACCTAAAAAGACCAGGCAAAGAGGAGCAGTGGAAAAATATTCTCAAATATATTATTTTAGTACAGGAAGCTATTATAAGAAAATTGTTATTTTGTTCTATAATAACCCTGCTTGGATACAAAAACACCCTTGGACAAACAACATTAGATTTATGTATTAATTGTTTTGTTTCCTGTGTGTGTGTTTTTTGTTTTTGTATTTTCAAATAGTATGTTTCACTTTCACAAGTCTTTAATGACTCACCGATTTGCCTGGCAAATTTAACAACGTTTTGCTGGGTTGCTAGAGAATGGAGATTAAACTTTCCCAAATCCAATTCAGAGGAGGATTTAGCCTCTAATGTTATCCCCAACTCTGATATAGTAGTACCCAGTGGATCTCTTTCTAACATAACCTGTAATAAAGAAAGGAAAAAGAAGGGACTGGAGCTCACTGAGTGATTTGCAGCCTTTAATTGTGCAACATTTCAACACTACTGTGTCTTCATCAGAGTCAAAAAGGACAAAGGCTTTAAGGCAAACACATATAGAGCCAACCTAGAACAGGTGTACAATTCTCACTGGATAAATCTATTGGGTAGTGGATCCAAAGGTGGGAGTTGCCACCGTCAGTATCCAGGTGCCACATCCAATGCACCATGATCACATCGGGAACAAAAGAACACGGATATTACTGCTCTCCGTGGAAGTTTGCTGTCCTTGAGCTGAGAGACACCTGATTCAGATGCATGCTCCTTGAAGATGCACTGAGAACCCTGTTTCAAATAACCTTTAACCCCACAGCATAATGTAATGTAGTGAAGTTACTACTGTAGGTTGTAAGCTGGTTAACCAGGCATGCTTACACTTGCAACCTATGGTAAATCCATTCATCAGGGAGCAGACTGTCACGTGTTGGTGCAGCAGCAAACTGGAGTCGTCCACCTGAAGTCTGTCGCCAGCAGCCAGCTCCATAAATGTCCTATAAACAACGAAAACGGAAATATTATGAAGTCTGGAAGATTTTTGTAGTCCAAGAAATCCCAATATGAGTGTTGTAATAGAAATAAAATGAATTATTTGGAACACAATAATGATATTATGCAGTATTTGCATGGAAAGTCTGATTTTTCACAGATCCATGGTTGACATTGGAGTGACCTGAACTACCATCTTATTTTGTATTTTTTGAGTCCGTCCAGTACTTTTAGTAGCGGGGTTCAGTGACAGGCGGGTGATTCTGAGCAGATGCTGTCTTCACTTAGCTCCTCCAAGAATCTGACAGAGAAAATTAATTCATTTTCGCCGGCTGGCTGGAGTCTAACTGACCTTTCAACAGCAAATCAATTTGCACTTGACCAGGAATGCAATCTTAGATATAACAGAGCTGAGATATTGGATTTTTTTACCCTGAGTGACACAGCTCTCAAAAAGAAAATGATGCATTGCTATATGATAAAAAAAAAAATGCAGGGCACGTGTAAGCCCCAGTGGAGCAGCCCACCGTTTGTGCAATGCCAGCTGGCGAAGGCCCTCTGATGGGAGGTCACAGATGCCCATCGGTCTGTTGAGCATCAACCACTTCTGTTCTTCTTACCGTCAAAAACTCAGCCAGAGATGTTCCTGGTCCTGGTACTCTGTGCTTACATTCGGTGGTCCTGGCACCCCACAAAGACACTCAGTGTGCTGAAACTTCCTTGGAGAACAGGAAAAAACCCCACACCGGAGAAGGCGAGTCGGAGGCGCTTATGCAGTCTTCAAATGTACAAAACATCACACACATCCCTTTGAAATGTGACTTTTTCTGTGGAAGAAAGCCAGAGCTGGGAATGAATGAATCGATACCAGTAATTAAACTAATATGAATCTTCCACTAAGCTATTTAATGCATGAGGAAATGTAGGTAATCCAAATGTAATCGCATTGTCTTTTAAATTTCTTGTTTGTTGTGTTTCCATGAACATTTAGATTTCGGCCCCATCATTATGGTCAGCCGGAGCCTGAACCGTTAATTGGATGCTGCCACGCCGTGGCCTCCACCACACAACCCATACGCTCAGCGGGTAACTGTGACTTCATAACCACATGTATGAGAGCAGTCGGTTAAAAAGAAAACATCAACAAGGTTTCCACATAAACGCCTAATTGTTTATAGGGGATTCCCAAAGCGAGCGCTTGGTCAAGTAAAACGTGAACTCAGGGATGATGTGACTCACATCGACCGCTGGTGGATGTTTATGACACGTGATGTTTTCTCTCTTTTAATATGCAGCCTGAGAACTTTTGAGCTTCACTAGTTATGAGTTTATATGAAAACGCACCCGTTATATCAGCTGAATTCATGGAGTTGAGTTGCAATATAGAAGAGCACATCGACGGCGAACTGTGTGAAGAGTCACATTTAGAGAAATACTTACTATACCTTTTGATTTTCAATTTAGAGGGCATTCGTGCAAAAAAGTGCAAAAATGTTACTCCATGTAGACCTTACACTCTTTCCAGATAACTGACTCATGTTGTTTGTACTCTCTGAGATGTTATATTTATTAATTTAATTTGGGCTACATCATGCGTCACAGGGTTGTGTCTAGAAGGTAACCCGCAAACTGCAAAAACTTGCTAAAACTCTTGCGAGACTCGCTGCCCGACGACCTATCCTAATCTTCGAGGTCATTGCCTAATCTTAACAATCTTGTGAGGGTTTCGCAATTTGCATGTTATCTTCTAGCCACGACCGCGTCATAGCCATTTCAGTATGATAAGGCTTGACTTTCAGCCCGTTCTCACTCCCAGAGTGTAGATTACCGACTTATTAGTGCCGTATGAAATGCTCCAGGTTTTCATTTGACTACAATGTAAAACCCATCTGTGGCAATATTGAACACTAAGAGAAAATGGTTAGGGAGTGTGGTGATGCAAGAGCGAAAAAACACCCACAGGGCGGGAGGGGAGGTGGATGGGTCCAACAACACAGGGCTTTCATCCAGGAGATGTCCATGTTACATCAGCTGTTTGTTTGTGTCTTGTGTGCACAACGTTATGTCACATTTTTACTGTAGAAACGTAGTAATCTTAAGCTCAACCATGTTGTTTTTTCCTAAACCTAAGCAAGTGCTTTTTGTTTAATACATGTGTTTACTGCGACCGAAAAGTGACGCTAAGGGATCTGACTAATATGTGATGAGTTGGGATGAGAACATGTTGCACTTCATCACTGACGTAGGCAGTTAACTGAACAGCTGCGTCCTTGGTCTGTTTATTAAGGTACAATATCCAGGACTGGAAAATGTGCTAGCTTAATACACGATCACACGATCTAATCACACAGCTGATGGGGATAAAACGTCATCATTAATTCTAACTTTTCTGAGCCCTTTGGTCCTGATTCTATCATGTCTTTGTGTCCATGAAGCCGCCATGATAACTACACAAACTGAAGACATCAGCTAACAACAGCCAGCTCTCTGCGTCTCTTCACGTTATGATTCCTCCTTTACATTTCTCTATCGGTTACTTTCTCCTCGCCAGAGAAGTTCCCATCTGGGCACAGCCAAGCTTTCCAAAATAGAAGCGTAAATGCAGCGGCGTACCACCCAAAACCAGCCGTCGTCTCACTGTCTTTCCCCCAGCGTTTACACATTTTGCCCCCTGGCTTGATGTGGCCCCTAACAAGAGGGTGGTGGCACAGCGCACCAAGACTTTTCCTGACACTGTGCATGTGTTTAACCATCAGACGACAGGGCTTATTATTTGTTGATGTAGAGGGGAGGGCAGAGGGTTTATGGGAAATGCGGTCTTCAACTGGAGAAACATGAGCATCAACGATACCTCTGGAGTTACGATAGAAGTCACCAATCATGTCAACTATGCTCTCACGGTATTTGTTTATAACCTTTTTTTTCACAGTGACATAGCGATGCATAAAAAAAGTTTTCATTCTTAAAACAGTAAAAATTCCTTCCGAAGGGAGAAGGAGCCAGGAGGAACGCAGAGACCTTGACTCAAGCAACATGATTTGATTACGAGTGAGTGGTGGCTCCGGGGTAACAGATGTGGTTTCACTGGTTTGCAGCGTCGTAACTTACATGTCCCCTCTGCCTCGGATGCCTCTCTCTCTCTCTCTCTCTCTCTCTCTCTCTCTGTCTCTGGCTGCATGTGACCATGAATCCCCCTCATTAACCTCTGTTCCAGCTCCCTCAAAGGAACGAGCTGATTGACAAAGACATCTGAGAAATTGATAATGGCATAAAGCTGCTCCTCTGGACTGCTTCAAGAAATCCTGATATTATACCGTATGTCAGAGCTCCTATTATGCTGGAACGCAAAGAATACTTCGGAAAAAGATATGCAAATAATAATAACAATATACATATATTAAAAAAGGTCTGTTGGGACAAGTAAATATATTAATATTCATATTATTTAGTGCAATATTTCTAAAATTATTGGCTGTAAGAGAGGGGTCTTCAGATCTTTTCTGACATTTTCAGATTTTCATAGAGAATAAAATAAAAGTTTTTAAGGGATATAATATATAATTAGAGCTGCAAGGATTAATAAATTAATTGCAAACTATTTTGTTAATCGGTTTGAGTCATTTTTTAAGAAAAAAAAGTCTTTTTCCAGCTTCTTAAATGTGAATATTTTCTGGTTTCTTTACTCCTCTATGACAGTAAACTGAATATCTTTGAGTTGTGGACAAAACAAGACATTTGAGGACGTCATCTTGGGATTTGGGAAACACTGATTGACATTTTTTAAGATTTTCTGACATTTTATACCAAACAACTAATCGATTAATTGAGAAAATAATCGACAGATTAATCAACAGTAAATGTAATAGGTAGTTGCAGCCCTACATATAAACATAAAGACATTGATAGTGATCTCTGTCACCAAACTGTCTAGTTATCCCTCCCTTTAACTGTATGCTTACTAAAAAATATCATGAATTCAAACTAACATGTTGTAATATTAAAAACGACTATTGTCAACGTAAAAAATTGAATAAAATAAAAAATAGGGCAAAATATACTTCAGAAGAAAAACATTTATATATAATATATATTTTCATCGACACTGCTTTCATCGTTGCACACTCTCACTCCCTTCATACAACATCTCATTGAGTCTCCATCAGGTGTGATAAAAGGCTTGGACAACTCCGTCCGTCTTCAGATGTCAAAGGTCACTGATTATCATCGCTACATCTCACAGTCCACCAGGAGCATGTCGCTAATCAGCAGCTGATGAATGCTCGCCTGGGGGTCACTCCTCAAGCTGCCTAATAACGCCTGTCTGCTGCCTACTAACCCTCCGACATGAAAGGATGATGCTCCCAGACTGACTGCTGAGGTCAAACTTCTCCCAAACACAGCCCCAGGTCTCCTGTGTGGATCTGAAGGGGAGACTGTGTCAGTCAGCTGGGGATGATCTGGACAATAAGTACGTTTTGAAATATAGTTTAGGGTCAGATTTCACTCGTTGACAGCACCAAAATGTATCCTTTGTCCATGTTCAAGTCGTATTAGGGTTTATTTTAGTCCCCGGTTTGATTAACATTGCTCCATTGTGACTGTGGGTACCTTTTCCTCTGATTGTAAACACATTGTCATTTTCATCTTTTGTTATTTAGCTACTGAAAGGGATTTTCCAAACACCAATTTGACGACGGCCAAACACCAAGATGGCAAAAGCCAATAAACAAGATGATTACAACCAAAAACCAAGAGTGCGACGGCCAAAAATGAAAATGGGGACGGCCAAAAAACGAAATGGCAAAACCCAAAAACCAAGATGAGGAAGGCCAAAAACTAAGAGGGCAACATCCAAGAAAACAAGATGTGGACGGCAAAAATCCCGAAATCAAGGCTTCTTAGGCAGTCTACGAACCAATGGGTGACGTCACGTTGAATACGTCCACTTCTTATATACAGTCGATGGTAAAAAGTAGAACTCACCAAAGTTGGTTGAACCTCAGGGTGATAATGTCTCAGGAGTTCAGTGAATTTGACGCCTGTTACATGAGTTCTGGGTATTATTGTCCAGTTACTGCCATTCAATAACCTTGTGTGGCTATAATCAAATCAGTTTTTTATTCTTTAATAAACACTGCATGCTAGAATCTTGCATATTAAGTGAAACAAAAGCTGTAAGAGACTAAACCACGGTTTGAAAAAGCTGAAGACCGCAGACACACAGACTGTCTAAAGACAGCTCCCTTATGGTCAGCACCACTCACCTCCTATAGATGTGTTTTTGCAGCGCGAGCAGCCACTCACATTAAACCTCCCAGCACGTACTACCTGCGTAGAAGGTCTCGGCAGGTCTGAAAACAG